>BMAO01010777.1:0-221378 GCA_019973975.1 Trichonephila clavata
TTTAGTTTAGTTAAAATATATAAAGATTAATTTATGTTCGTTTATTGGCAAAATCATGATAACAGACTTCAAAATAAATTTTGCAGCAAAGGTCTTTAAACGTTAAATAATTTCAGATCGGAACTTTTGGCAATTCACACTAAAGAAAACACGAGGGACGAAAAAATCAATGTTTAATTTTTGTCTTGTTACAGGTTCTCTAGAATGATTTCTGAAAGCAACGTATTGGTTTTCTTTGACTTTGTTTGATTTGAGAACTTCGCTCTTTTTGAAGGAACCGTTAAATTTGCAAATATAACTATTTAAATAGATCTGAAGTGAAATGAGGGAAAGTGATTGAGAATAAGCGATGAAGTGCTGATAAATGTTAGAGGGGCAGCAAGTATTAGAAACAGTACTGAGTAATTGACCTAGTAGAATGGGCAGCTCAATGGTTTACCTTACAAGTAAGTACATTCTACATAATATTTGATCCAGTTCTATCTCTATAAAATAAATTTTTCTCGAATGTAATACTTTCTGATATTTAGAATTGAGAAAAAATAAAGTTGTTTTACATAAACTTTCATACTGAATTCGAAAAAATATATTAGAAAATATTCATAAAATCATGAAAAAATAAAATGATTTAAGTATTTGTTATAATAAAAAGTACAGTGGTTTTTTCTTAAAATATTAAAAAATATTTTTAAGTACTTCTCAAAATTGAATTTTTAAAAGAAAAGTTTAAAATTCCTAGAGAGAGAGAAAGAGAGAAAGAAAGAGAGATAAGGAAAGATAGCGAGAGAAAGAAAGAAAAAAAAGAGAAAGAAAGATAGCGAGAGAAAGAGAGAGAAAAAAGAGAGAGAAAAAGAGAGAGATAGAAAGAAAGAAAAAGAAAGGGAGAGAGAGAGAGAGAGATAAAAGAAATGTTTTTTCCCCCTTTTGTGATACAATAAAAGTATGAAACCAAGCAAAAAATGAAAGAAAAATTCCAAAATTTGCTACACTCGATACTAAAAAAAGAGTTCTGAAGATGGCGCTGAAAACTTGAATAATCTAAATGAATGAATCCCTTATCAATGAATAATTTAATTTTAAATATTTCATGAACCATTTGAAGTATCTTTTGATAAACGTGAATTTTTTAAATATAAAACTAATATTTTATGTTAAAATAAGCTAATGCATATAGATTAATATTTAATCACTGCTAGTTGAAAAAAAAATGACATTTAAACTGAACTGCTACACATCACAATTCAACTTAGTTATCACAATTCAACTGCTTAAGAAACCGATATATTTAATGTATTCAAAAATGCATCAGGTAGTTAAAAATAGACAGTGAAACTCAGGAAATGAAATAAATGGTAAATTTGTAAATAAGTGATATTTCATAGACATTATGTAATGGGTTCTATTCAGACTTCTTCTAATCATCTTGGGTAAAATATTCTTTTTAACTTAAAAACTGTTTTCTGTAGAGATGACTTGATTTTATGTGCAAGCTTCTATTTAAGTGCTAGTCGAGGAGTAGGTGGGATGAGGGTTAAAAATTGAGTATAAGAAGAAAGCATAGTGCGAGCAACCAGTGGTCACACTTAGTATTGTTAATCCAAGAAAGAAAGATTAAGGGCGTTGAAGCAAGAGCACTCAGGAGAATAGATAAGTGCTCATATTTATATTATAGTTTTATTAATAAGTTTGATTTCTCCAAGTGTTTAGTTACTTTAGTGCATTCTCTGTATTCTTATAAAGTCTTATAAGTGGAAAAAGTAAACAAAATAGTTTAAATTGAGAAATGGTCTTACACCCGAGATCGAAGGATTGCGGTAATTATACTTGTACGTTTCGGCAAATTTTCCGAATCAGTTAGTTCATAACTCTACCAAGAAGACTATTTTGTATATCTGATTATGAAGAATTACACTGAATTGTATAGATATATTTAAATATTAAAATTTTTATCATGGTCAGATAAAAGAGAGTCATCTAGAAAATAATGACGATTAAGTTATAAAAAATAAAAATAAAAAATACTGCAAAAAAACCCATCTGTGTTACATGCCTTGAAGCTTCCTTCAATTCTCTCTACATATAACCACCTTCTTTTAAACTTTTGTCGTATATGTTCACTATCTTTAGAAATCCTATATTATACTTTTCTGCTACCAGTTCTTAAGTTGTGAAGGATCTATACGCGTCCTTTCACTAACTCCTTGGGGATTCCTTTAGGGCCAGCATTCTTTCAACCAACTTTCACCGATGACAGGAAAACGTGATTATGCAAATTAAGTTTAATATATGTGGGGATTTCCACATAGACGGCACTATAGAGGGCGCTGGCGACGCGAGCCAGGAGCGAGCGAACTAACTAGAGAGAGAGATTAGCGAGCGAGAGGTCTCGACGAGGAGGTCAGAGCCAACGCTGCTAAGAAAAAGGAAAGCAACCGGATCTAACTGGCCGTGTAGGGACCAAGTGGCCGATGCTGGAAGGATAGTCACGTGAAGGTGACACATCCATCGCCTGAATTCAATAAGTTAACAGGAACTGTATGCAATTAACATCGTTACAATTGTGAACTGTGTAATGACGTGTGAAGAGACTGAGAAACTATTGTTGAATAAGAGAAGAAGCATTTGTCTAAATGCTGTCAAGAATATATCTGTATAGTAGTGTGTAGTACTGTAATTGTCCACATTAAACGTTAGTATTAGTTAAAAACAGTGTAGTCAATGTTAATACCCCTAGAACTCCGTGTCATAACACCACATATATATATTCTGTATTCACGAGTTTCAAAAGTTAATGAAGTGAGAATTGAAGATTAGTGAAGTGAGGATAGCTTGGATGTGAAGTGAGTTGATGAAAAGCAAGAAAATCGACAGTAATACGTATACATAAACAATGTATGACGCGTGAAGTTGGAATCTCGAAGAAGTGCTTAATTCAACTATTAGTGTTCAAAGCCACGTCGAATAGTTTAAAGGATTGCAAGAATTCAGGTACTGTAATCTTAGTGCAAATAGAATTTAGAGAGTTAACTTATTAAGGCACTTCTTAAATCAAGTATAAGTTATAGTAAGGATAGATTCTCATGATTGTATATGTTGTCCCCACGCTATCTTGTCTCATCTTCGTGCTCAAGTTGATAAAATTTATCTTAATAAGAGTGTGATTTGTGTCTGTGTTAAATATTGAGAATAAATAAATATTTTGAGTTCATCATGTTGTCTGATCATTTAGTTCCTCCTTCACATCTTGCCGGGTTAGAGGGAAGAAGGAATAATAATTTCTTACAAAGTCTTGTATTCACAATATTCATGCAAAGGAACGTCTGCCCGGGTCTTGCTTTTAACGATAACCATCATTTCCCTAAGATGAGGAAAAAGACGGTAAAATTTCGTTTTGGAAGTAATGAAAACTTGGAGAATGTAGTGATCACCTGCATAAATGCACTAGCGGCAGAAGAGTGTAACATAGAAAGTCTGAAAACTGATGAACAAATACGACAAATGTTTTAAATGCAAGAAATGATTACGTAGAGAAGTGAAAGACATATAACAGAATTAATTTATTTAATTAACTCTGAGACACATAACAGAATTAATTTAATTAATTAACTCTGAGACATATAACGTAATTAATTTTTCCAATAAATATTGTGTTGTTTATTTTTTATGACTAAACAGTCTTTATTTTCTGAACAACTCTAGCATAAGTTATAGTAGAAACAGATATTTCAATATGAAATTTTCCAAGTTATTACTCTAATCTGCTCATGGTTTAATGTTTTTAATTTTTAATGCTGTATACGTCTATTATCATACCAATATGCTTTATATTAATGACAGAAAAAAATAAGAAATAAGTTCATAAGATTTAAGGTAATCACTACTTTTTTGTAATTATTTTTTTTCTTGCTATTAGAGTTTTTTTACTGTGTATTTTTAAGACACTGTAGAGAATAACTAAAATTTACAGTTGCACATTTTGTAACGGATCTATCCGCGAGCCTCCTACTAATCCTCTTGGGAAAAACTATTTCTTTAAATATGGCTCTATTGAAAACTTTCTCCCGAAGAAGAAGACGCGGTTTATGTAAATGAAGGATGCTATTTAAGCATTAACTTTTAGGTACGAGGAGTTAGTGGTTAGTAGTTAGAACTTAACGATTAGCGGAAAGTAGGTGCGAGCTAGTCGAGAGTTACTCAACGACTAATTGTTCAGTAATTAAAGATGGTTAATCGACGATTTAGTCAATAAGTTAGATTAGATTAATATTTACAATACGTCGAACAGCTGATAAAGGAATTACGATTATTCAGAGCTTATATTGTTAAAACGTTCCAAGAGTAAGTGATTTAAATCATAACTAGATATTAATATTCTCTTCTACCATGCTTTTGCTCCTAGACTTAATAAAAAGAGCGATTCCTACCCTAGGTTGTTATAATTTTTTAATAAAATAGGTTTGTTCTGATTGATTTTTATTCTAACACCCAAACACCGATGGGCGTGAGAGGACGACCATCCCAATTTCATACGTTAAAGCAAAGTAAATGCCGACTCTAGTTGTAACGAACTTTAAAAATGTATTCAATAAATATCAGCATAGTTTTGCTTAAGTTCAACAAATTATTATCAAACACATAAGTACATAAAACATTCAAGTTTACAGAAACAAAAAAGCTATTTTCTCAAGTAAATAATTTTATTTGAAGTTTCGTGACTTTCTGATAAGAACGACAATTTTTTGCGGTAGCAAACTAACACGTTTTTCGATTGTACAATCACAGTATTAATGTGCCTTGTGGGTATTTGAAGATAATCATCGGACACGGTAGCTTTAAATACAGAGTTATTTTAAGACTTTTCCAGATAAAAGTTCTTTTTGGAGAACAAGCAAGAGAAAAAAAAAGTTTTCTTATCCCGTTGTGTGCCTTCAGGAAATTTACATTTTCGTCTTGCAAGACTTCATCGGAGTTAATTAGTTGAAACTGAGAAAAAATAGACTCTTTCTCGATTCTTCTTTCAACAACAGAATCATTAATTTTTTTCTTTGTTTATGAAGATGTTTTCTGTGTAACCACTATTCTGTTTTCGTTAGCAATTCTCCAAAGAGGAATTGATTTCATAAAAAGGTTTTTTTTTTTTGCAATTTCACAGAAGTATTTAAAAAGTGCGACTTCCCAGCGAGGAAAAGTATGCAAGAAGTATTTTACACTATGCAAAAACAAACATATGAAATTGAATTATTCTTGCAGTCCGTCGTCTTTGTTTAACTTATTCTTTAAAAAAACATTCGGAATGTTTCTGAATTAATAAGGAAAATGTTTTATTTTACAAAAGAGGTTTCATTGTACTGCACTAGAATAATAATCTAGGCCAGTGGTAATTTCACATGATAAATGTGAAAATGTCATTGATAAACAGTATGAAATAAGATAATTTCATAAATGTGAGCTTTAAGAAGAGTGTAATTTAAGTTAATAAGCTTATGTACAAGATATCATTTGTATTAAAAAGTAATTAGGTAACGTATAATTTATTAACACCCTTTAATAAGAGAGCATCACTTGTATGTAACGGAATTTTTGAACTCAACTTGTACCCACTTTAAGAGGTCAGATTAATTCGAAATTTTGCTCACTTCTCCAGGACAGATGACAATAGAATAATTTTGTTACCTTTTCCTGACCAGGATCATCAGGATTAATGATTTACCTTTTTCAGATCCCATCCCGCAACTGGCGACTAATTTCAGATCCCATTTCCAGAGTTGGCGACGAAAAGATGAATTACAACTTACAAGGGGGCATTCCCTACTCGTCATCATCGATTTCTCTCAAATTTATAGAACATGTAGGGCTTACCTAGAAATGAAAGTACCAGTAGTAGGAACTCCAGATAGCCAAGCGAATAGAAAATAAAAATGTTTCATACCTTATGAGCTATTTACTACTTTAAACTGCATGCCAAGTAGGAGTTGGCGTTGTGGTAACAGCTAGGACTCGTAATACAATGGTCTACCCGTAAAATTTGTACCATGAATTCAGGGCTACCCTCTATTTCTCCTAAAAGATTCCAAAGAAAGGAAACCCCATTCAACAAGTATCTTTATACCTTTCTTTGCAATAGCTCTATTTTTTCATTACCTTCAATACCTACGTTATATATACGCCCATAACATAAAGGCATTCTGTGTAAATTAACCGTTAAATTATCATATCTAACACTGTAAAACTATTAGATAAAATAAAAAATAAGTTTCTATAACTAATAAAAATATGTATTTCAATATAAACCGGCGAAGAAAACTCGAAAATGGACATATTTTTAGAACATCTATATAACCATGAACTCATCCTCTCTTTATTACACACTCTCTCTTTATATATATATATATATATATATATATATATATATATATATGTGTGTGTGTGTGTGTGTGTGTGTAATAATTTCCATTAATTTAACTCTTAATAATTTTTTAATTATTGATGGTCCATTCCTTCAGGCCCCATGTTTTGATAATAAATTGCTATCCGCCTAACGAGAATTGTTTGAACTACATCTATCCATCCACGCAGATCATGTGATTTGAACTTTTATTTCCCACTTGGTATAAATACCGAGATTTCTGGAAATTCCTCCCTCTTGTTCTTCGGCCTTCGTAATGTAATCGGCTGAAACTGGCGTGTGTGTATTTTTGTGTTTTTCTGTTTTCTATGTTGCTGTCCATATATGTTTGTGTGTCTCTACATGTAATAAACAAGAATAACAATGAACATTGGACTGCCTAGTCATTACAACTTCAAACAACCATGATAAATAATGTCTTTATTAAGAAATCCTTGTCACTCGACATGCTCTTCCAGTTAATCTTTTCCATTGGCTACAAATACTATATATATATATATGTCAGGTTTGAAAAGATTAGTTTCAAAATTAAGTGAGTAATAAATAAAAATAGAGCGAACTCTTTACCATCGCGTAAGGATTTGTGTGTAAATAAGCCTATTTAAAGGTGGAGCGAGCGCTGTCGAAGGAGAACACATATTCGAAAAGGCTTAGCTGGTGACTCCTCGTCGAATTACTGCTCGGTTGCGTGCCAAAGGGCCGCCATGTTGGATTTTATATGATTGAAGCGGAATAAAGAAGTATTTTTTAGAGATGATGCCCTCCTCATTTAACCAGCAGGCCTAGGGCCTGTCATATATACATATATATATATATATATATATATATAATCAAAATTTCTCTACAAGAGAGAGATGAACCACATGATCAATACATAAAAGAATATCAATTGCCAGATAACAATACAACAGAATTTAGAAGGAGATATGAAAGATTGAAACAACAGAGCAAAATACAAAAGAATGGATGCTTCAGTATTATCAACATTGCTGACTTAGGACAGCTAGTATACATAAAATTTTTTCAAAAAAATCCTTCTGTATAAAAGTGGGGTTGAACATGTTTTTTGGCCAGCCAACCTTCCCCCTTTTTTTTGTTAATAATACCGAGCAAATACCAATTGGAAATAATGGATAGGAAATCTAAATCCATTATAAGGAAGAGGTAACTTACCCAAAAATTGCATACTGAAATGCAGAGCCCGCGCTAAATCTGAGTACAATAACCAAGTTATTGCCAGATTCTGGACCCAAATACAATTTCAAAACAAAGCAAAGGCTGAAAAATAGCACTTAGCAAAAGTATGAAAAGAATAGAAATAATAAAATAAGAAATGTAAACATACTACCATTATCTTAGAGACTCTTAATATAGTTTAAAAGTTATAATATATTCTAAAAAAGTAATTTTATCTAAAACTAGAAACTGGGGGATTTAAAAACTATCTAGGAAGAATAATAAATCTATAATATAAACCTTTTAAAACTATGGAAATTTAATCCTTACTATTTAGAATTTCATTATTTAAATATCTATTAATAAAATTAATAGGGTAGTTTTGAATTAAACAGTATTTAGTAAAATGTTTATAATTTTTTATTTTTTCTGATTTATTAGAAACTAGAAATTTATTGCGTAGTGTGTAATTAAGAACAATATTTCTGAATATAGATACATGCACATTACTCTCCCAATGCGGTACTTTTATAATATTGAAATTAAAGTCTTCTCGTTTATCATAAATATTAGTAACTATTTTATAATCTTTTAATTTAATTTCTATATCAAGAAAATTTGCTTCGTAACTGTTACTATTTGTCTGTAATAAATTAAGATATTGTGGATAAAAATTAATATTAGGTATAAAGTTGTCTTGCTTGCCAAAAATGATTATATCATCTATATAACGAAAAAAATAAAATTCTAAGTTGTCTGTGAAACTATTTTCAAAATAATGTAAATATAAATTGGCAAGACAGTTGCTAGCTGGGCCACCTTGTGGTAGACCCTTAATCTGTTGATAATAATTACCATTATGATAAACATAATTCTCTTTTAGAACTAACCTAAGTAGAGAGCCAAATCTATCATATTTGACATTTTTAAACAAATTATCTTTATGAAAATTTACTAGTGTTTTTATCACATCATCAATATTAATTGAGTTAAAAAGATCTTCAAAATCTATACTAAATACTATAAATCTAAACTATATATATATATATATATATATATATATTATAATTTGACGAGTGTAAAGAATTCTTTAACAGTCATATTTTAGATGATTAATGTAATTTTTACATGTTACTGACGAGGAAGCAATCTTCGGTAGTTTGGTAATTCATTTTTATTGCATATTAAACACAGAGCCGTCCGAGAATACAGTAAGCAGACAGGAAGACACAAAACGCAAATAACACAGCTGATTAAGACATGCTGAGGACAAAGAGCAAACAGGGCGGATTTTCCAGAATCTCGGTATTTAGACAAAGCAGCAAAACGTAAGGACAGCACATGATCTCTGTGAACTGAGCATGTTTATTGTTAAACAGATATAGTTCAAAACATTCCCGTTAGGTTGGTAGCTAGTTATTATTTAGGTGCGAGTCCTAAAGGCCAGGAACATAACAAGGTAAAAACTTGCTCAAGATGAAAGTAACACACACACACACACACAACACACACACACACACACACACACACAACACACACACCACACACACACACACACACACACACACACACACAACACACACACACACACACACACACACACAACACACACACACACACACACACACACACGACAAAATCTGAGGAAGCGCCAAAATCTACAAATTTTCGCACCATGGTCACGGAACGAGTTTAAGTTTCAACAGACTTTATACAGTGGGTCTCCAGTACAAAATTCAACGAATAGGTAATTCATATTGTATTTTAGCACAATTATATATATATATATATATGTATATATATATATATATATATATAACGCTTGAATACCTTTCGTTACATTTAAGTTTTTAATTTTTTTAGATTTTGTTTTATATTTTTAATTGCTAGCTTTATTTGCGTAAGTTTTATATATTGGAATTTCCTCGAATATTCCACTTATTTTTAAGTTAACTATATTTAAATACCTATAATTTTCCCTGGGTAACAATATCAAGGATAAAAACGCCCTACCTATAAAATTTTATGTGATCTAGACATCTCAAGGGATAGGATAAAAGAAACAGGCAATCTATATAGTAAAACAAATTTAAAATATATCACTCTACTGAATATAAAAATTTAATTACTAAATGTAGTGCTGTATATACAACAATCTGACTATAAAAAATTAAAAGAGAGAGAGAGAGAGAGGCATAATTTTATTTTGTAATTGTTAAACAAGTTTTTTTTTCTAAAAAAATTGTTATCTATTAAATTCATAAACGCCTGGATACCAATTTATAAATATTTAACTTGGATTTAACAAAGATCAATATTTTTCTCAAATAAGATTTCTAAAGGGAATAAATTAAAGCAATTTATGTTGAATATTTTAAAGGTAAAATGTTATAAACCTAATAATTCATTTTAATAGCATGTGTTGTTTTACATGTGAGGAATCACAAGTGAATTTTCGAATTTAAATAATAACTAGTAAAATAACAATGAAATAATAAATTTTTCAAATATATTCATTCTTTAACAACACAGAGGCTTAAATCACAACTCCAATAATTAATTCTTCAATCACTATTGCATCATTCCGTCTATATTCAGCATGCAGAGCGGCCGATGCACATTAAATCTGTCGAGACTCAAAGTCCTTACGTTGGCGGGGTGCAGAATTTTAGAGAATGAGAGATCAGGGGCTGTTCTCGTAACTTGGCCTCGGTTTAAAATCACGAGATTCATTGTTAAGTGTCGGGGATAGAACCCGTGATATATGGATCCGAAGCCAAGTAACTTGACCACTAGACAAAAGTGATCATCTCTGTCCGGAGGATGTTACTGGCTTATATAGAAACCACTACATTAACAGCCCTCGTGTAGCTTTACTATGGGACGTTAATAAATAATCAATCAATCAATCCGGATGGCGAGAGTAATTCCTTCATGACAATAAGAAGCTTCTTCAATAAAGAAATTATGTAATTTTAGAGAAGTAGCAAATTCAACAATAGATCGCTAATTCAGAAAGATGAAGCTTTGGAAAGATAATGAATTCAAGCTCACGATGTATTACACCATTAATAAATGAAATTGCTCTTATTTATTATTATAGCTTTAATCGAAGACATATCATATCCTAACAGAAAATCTGAAAAAAACTTCTTTAGATAAATAAAACCAAATAATTCTCACAAAATATCCGAAATTTCAAACAATCAAAGAATTATATATTTCTAGGAAACTGTTGGCTGGCTTAAAATGGTTTACTTCAGGTCGTACTTGGACGCTGTGGTTATTCTATTAATTCTTGGTGCCTATATAAATGTTAAGTTTATAATTTTTGTTTACGTTTTGCTGATTATAAAATGAACATTAATATTTTCATTATAAAATTACTTTTTAACAATACCTATAAACTATTTGTGATTATGAATTCACTACCTATAACGAATAATTTTCACTTCGTTAACTGGTGAGAAAAATTAGTTATTAGCTTCCCAGTGCCATCATTTTTCACACAGACACGCATAATTATATGGTGTATTCGAGGAAAAGAAAAGGTATATAAATAAGTAAAACTTTTCTAAAAAAAATAAATCCATCACCATTTCATCAAGGCCATTTTATTGATATCCACAGTATTTGATATAGTTTTTTTTCCAATGGGGCTGTGGATTAGCATTTTTACCATTGCAGATCTAGTACATTCTCCGGGAGCTGGCATCATTTTTTAGTGCGGCACCGTATAGGAGATACATATTGCCGCAAGCAATTTTGACGCTTAGTTTCCTCCCCTTAGGGAGGCAACTGAACTCTGATGATGTGAACTTTTTCTAGGAATTTAATTTTGCCAAGCACTCATGTCAATTAGGCACTTAAAGCATTTTTTACATGCCACAAAACCATAAGTCATGGGAGCTATCGATTTTCTGCAACAAAAAAACCCATCGACTAGGGCCGGAGTCGAACCCGCAACTTTAGGCGTACAAGGCCTGCGCCAAACCAACTACGCCCCCCCCCCAGCTGGCCGGAATAGTTTCTCATTGTAGAATAATGTAAAAATCGCACTTCATAAAGACGTTTATATACGTCAGAAGCAGTTAATGCACTGGATGGAAGAGATGTATATATACGCCTGTAGAAGTTAAGGAGTTGTTACATTAACAAAAATAATATTTTTTCCAAGAAACAGAATTTTAAACTTTAAAAATAAAGAAATATTATTTTATCAATGTACAACTTTTAAATACGAGTCATTTAAATGGTAGTAACTAAATTTTTAAATTTGCATATAACCTATTAATTTCCAAATTTTATCACTGTAATCTGTTGCAGATGTTTTTCCCACTAAAAGTACATTTTGAACAAATGGGATTCATTTTCTAAAAGATTACCATTAAATACAATTTCACGTAAAGCAAAAATTTTAAAAATGGCTCAATACAAGGAAATACATGACTAGACAAATGGGACATATAATAACTGTCTACGTTGACTACATTTGTTAAGAGAACAACAGTTTGAGTTAATTTTTCTAATGTAACGATTTCGCAGAAGTTAAATACCACTCAAAGGATTTTGGAAGGGAATCAAGGAAAATCGGAAAAAACTTTCCTTTTAAATGTAACTTAAGCATTTCTTCTTTTTCTGATAATGGAAAATAATGAATATGAATGCTCGATTCTTGTTACTTATGTACAAGAATGGCTCTTATGTACACAATGAGCATTACTTATAGAGTTGAATGTGCAACATATGTTTTACAGTACTAATGATTTTCTTGTTTTCTGTGTAATTTAGTTAGTAAATAATTTGCCTTAACGCTTATCGTTTTATTCTAATTTGTTTCTCAAAAATGAATTGCGCGCACCGAGAAATAATGCTTTAGTTATTTCCAAGAACACGAAGTAACATTAGTAAATTAATCAAAATGAAAAGTTTTAGTAATTATTTGGTGGGCGTGTTTTCAAAACACTTTAAACAACATATTAAGGTAACAGAACACCTTCGAAGAAAAATTTTTGAATTAACCTAAATTTTGCCTGTTAATGCATATTTTATGACCTTATGGGTCTTTAAAATCAGAAAAACACCCAAGTAAAGTCTTGTTAGTGCACATTTTTTCTGTGAAAGGGGTATTTTATGAAAAAATAAGCAAAAATAAGACTTTACGCAAAACATGATAACTGAAAATAAAATAAATATATTGACATTTTGTAAATTGAATAATATAGCATACAACCTTATCTAGGGAATAGACACTTATTTTGGTAATATAACCATTACGTGAGAAGCTATTGTGTTTCGAGCTTCTTAACGTTGAAATTTTCTTTAAAAGCTATTGCAATTTTCACTTTATTGCTGTATAAAAAAATGTCTACTCAACATAAAATCTTAAGAGAGGTCTATTCCCTGTATTAGTATTTAAAAAACATATATATAAAATTTTCATTTCATCCAAGCATAACTTTTTGAGATATTGTGTTTTGCGGTAAGAAAAAATGTAAAAAAACTCATTTTGAGAAAACGACAAAAATAACATTAAACTAATCTGATTACAAGAAAAACACTTACTTTCTTATTAAAATGCACCAGATTTATAATTCTCTCCATCTTTAACTTCTAAAACAATATTTTTTTCTTTTTAAGGGCTCTTAAAATTTTCCTATGTTTCTTTGTTTTGGGGTCTGCGTTATGAATCGATTCACGGATTCTGCATTTATCTAAATGTTTATATCCCCGTAAGGTAAACACCCCAGGATTTTCAATATTCATCTTATTAAAAACTTTGAGGCACCCATTTAATCCCTCATTGAAATGTATAACAGCATCATACGACCCAAATTTAATTGTTTTGAGCGAAACAAATACTTCTTTCGGAACTTTTTGCCAGACTATTCCGTTAAAACACTCATTTGCATTTTGCGTGCGTCCATGTAAGCACTTACTTAATATCTGTTTGTCGCATAGTTCTAAATATACTGGTTTAATTTTATTTAAAACATCATTTGATAAACCAGCATATTTTGTGGTACATTTTGTTCCATTTGCCACCCCCCGCTGAAAATAACACCAGCTGTCTTTCCCTATTGGGCACTGACCATGCATCGGTTTCTTATCACTTGATGCACAGTGATATAACGCAGCAATTACATTTTGCTGCATGGCATTTAAGTTACCGACATTACTGCGTACAGCAATTCCGTAGTAATTTTGAAGTCGGTCGATAAAATTATCAGTTAATTTGCCTTTACCAGACAGTCCTTTAGTTTTTGTTTTTAGCTTTCTTAGACGCGAGCCCACTCTCTTTTGTACATGGCCAATGCACTCAAACTTTGTCACACTGTTCATTCCATAAGTGTCTTTCACACTCTTGAAAGCTTTTGAATCACCATCCCCGTAATATTGCGTGTATTGAAGTCTGCGGTTTTTTTCTGAACGAAGAAATATTCGTGAAGCCCCCACAATTTCCATTTTTGACGAAGATCCCGTGAAGTTACACTGACATATGTGGTCGGCTTTTGACGACTCATATTCAGAGTTTCTTGGCATAGTCTGAAGTCTCTTACATGTAGGACAGTAGGACGACATAACTTCTACGTCTAACACCTTACCAGTATCAACTGATATTGCAGCAACACAACCATTCATAGACGTATAGCCTCTACGCTGCCATGTGCCATCCACAGATATGCCACATTTTACAAAATCAGATGAAAAATGTTCTTTTATATCCACAATTTCAGTAGCAGCTTTTTTCATGGATTCCTCAGCTACTTCCTGAACCACTTTTAAAAGCTTTGCTTCCTGATTTTTGAAAGCAGTTTTTGTCAGTCGAGGCAAATTTAATGTTGAGCATAATTTAAATGCACCAGCAAAACCCTTGCCTATCTGCCGCATACCATATACTAGCCTGGTATTTATGACTGGTGCATTTACAACTTTTTTTGATGAAGCAAATGCAAAGAAAAAGTCACAGCATTTACATTTTAGTGTAAAATGAGAGCATAATCCATACATGGAATCCTCAAAAAGCTCTACTTTTTCAGCAAAACATTTTGGGCAGCAAAGTTGAGAAAATGCATCCACAATAAGCTCAAGATCAATGATTCTGTTACCAAACAGAGGACCAGGCATTTCTTCTGCAGTTGACATACTCTCATTTCCCAATTTTGAAGAACTAGCAGTGCATTCAGGAACAGGTGTTGAATTGCTGTTATTTTCGGAAATTTTTGTGTATTTATTTCCAAAAAATTGTCTCTTGCGCTTTCTAGCTATACTTTTAACCATTTTCAAGCAAAAATAAAACAGAATGGAATTATTTTTTAACTTTCTACGCTGTCGATTCTTTCAGTATGAAAATCAAACATATATGTAAACAAAGTCACTAAACAACAAATTTGATGCCAGATTTCCTACATAAAAAAGGAAAAATGTATTTCCAAATACATTTATATTTATTCTCAAATATTCTATTTTAATTTCTGACAAAATATTTGTATATTAATTTCCATATTTCATGTCATATACCATGAAAGAGGAACGTAAACAAACAATTTGGGCCACTTCCGGTTAGCAGAAAGGCATTTCCGGTCAGAAAAATTCATGATCAAGTAATATTAAAAAAGCTGTAACTTGGCTTCTAATTAAGCTAGAAACAAAAATTTTACAGATTTAGAAAGATAAAAGATTGAATTTTAATATTTGATCAAAAATGAAAAATCGATATTTTGACCGAAAATTGAGTTTTAAAGGTGTTCTGTCACCTTAAAGGGTTTCATAAATCTCTATTATAGTTTATATTGATACAGTACGTGGAAACAGTAGCAAAATTTGTAAATATATTACTATGGTTTATAACTAAAAAAAGCATTTTAATTTTTGTTATTAAATCCATCATGAGCATGAAGGAAATTAATAATCACATTTTAGCAACTTCAATATAACTCAAATTAATAATTTTAAATATTCATATATTTTCTTAACTACTAAATTTTACAAGAGTCCTATTGACTAACAAATCTGGAAAAATGCTTCAAGATATTTTAAATGTGGTGCCGGCAGCTATTGCCAAGCCACAAGATCTATATGTTCTGCTCTGAATATGTCTGGTGGCGAGCACAATGTTGCCGGAGTTGTACTGTTTATAGACGTTCAAAGAAGACGCCATGATACGACGAAAAAGACGATGATCCATAGTGTTCACGCGAGCAAGACGACTCGGACAATTAATACTTGAAATTTATTCATTTAAATAACTTGTAAATATTTTGTAAGTAGTAATGCATTTATTGGGATTATCTTTCCATTTTCATTTCTTTTCATGCAACAAGTTGCACATTTCCTTACCAGTCCCTGTTCTTTATCGAATATTTTCAAGAATCTGAATTCCTGGCTTAAATAATAAAAAAAAAAATTCCCCGTCTTCAGAAAATCCCCCATAAGAAGTGTTTCTGTACCATGGACAAACTGGATCTCTTAAAAACCCTAGCAAAAATTATCCCTATAAAAATTTAAAATATGTGCAGATCAAAGGCAGAAAGAAGAAAATATTAATTCCCGTACAGAGAACGGTCAAACTGGTTGTGGCCAGTTTTCGGCGGCCCGTGCGGTGTACAGGTAAACCAGTTAAGGGGTTAATTTTTAATATGAATATTTATACGCCTCTGGGTTGAATCTGAGTATTTCAATAGATATACCGTTCAAGCATTGTCAAATATTAATCTGATTCAAAACTTAATTTTTTTATCCTTTAAAAATTTACCATTCTAGAATTTTTATAGAAATTTCAATTACATTCCTTCCTAACAAGCAGATAAATTAGTTAACTACACTAATGCACAAAAACTATTTCCTTACTTGTGTTTTCTGGAAAAAATATTTCAGCGTAGTTTTATTTTTTATCACAATTTCGAAAACTAGCAAAAAGTCTTTTAGTAATCATTTTCTTTGGGGTAATTAAAGATTTTTCCTTTTATAATCCATTAGAAAAAGTATCGAGAGCGAATTTCTTTTTATGACTGAAAAAAGAAACCTAAATACTATCAAGATTAATCTTTAAGCCATTAAAGTAAGTGCAACAAAATGACTGAACAAAGGTGCTTTACTATTAAAGGTGTATTCAAAGATAATCGATTTCCCTTCTCCATTAGCTTCAGTATTATTTTTTACGACTGTTTAAAGACAGTCGTTAACTATCAAAACATAATCTTCAGTTCTGAATGACTATCAAATAAAAGAATTCAAATTTTTTTAATGGTTTTTATTCAAGTTGAAATTTTATATTGAAATTATTGACACAAATGCTTGAGTTAAAGTTTCTTCGTTACTTTTTTTCAATAGAATTTTTAAACCAGATCCTGTTTATAATGATTCCAAATCATATGTACATATATAAGCAACAGTTATCTTTTAAAATCTTACACCTAGAAAAAGAAGATACAATAGAACGTAGTTTATGCGAATCAATTGGGACCGGATACCGTTCGGATACGCGATTGTTCGGATAACCGACAACCGATGCATGCAGTATATGATACTGGACACCATACAAATATTGAAAATTACCACATTCGGGAAATGTGCTTGAAGAAAAAGCAAAATAGGTGCAAAATGTCGCAATTTTACCTTTATTGTGGAAAATAATCACTTATTTTTCTCTGTACCATTGTACACCTTCGTTTTTTCAATGCAAGGTCTCTGATTCTCTTGAGCAGCAGTAGCTAAGTAGGACAGCACACTGATTGTTGTTCGTACCACTCCATAGCTGTCTCTAACGCAAAAAACGAGTCAGAATTTGATGGCCCCTTGCTACTTTCGTTGTTGTTGTCTTCATCCGTTTCCTCGTCGACAGACTCGGATTCTTCATACACGGAAGTCACAACCCTTAGCATTTGAAATCCGCAGTCTTCTGCATCGCAAGCCATCTAGGTTTCGGCATCAACAAAACTTAACAAAAGAGCACGTATATACCCCCTCATTTGGAAACAAACTGACCTAATATTCCGCGAAGACGTTTACCAAATCACGCACAACTGAAATTCCCCAAGTTTCCCTCACCTTGGTGTTTCCCTTCACTTTTGGCCTCACACGAAACACTTGTTGAGCATTGAACTGTTCGAAAACGTATTTGGACTTTGATCCGGATATTTGACGCTCCGGATATTAAACGTTCGGATAAACGACGTTCTACTGTAGATGATTCAGCGAACGGGGGATGAGGTCACGGAAGTTATTGCGTCGATTGTTCGTTCACCGTTGCAATCGAATTTTACTGAATTAAGGTATGCGAATAAGTTCGGAACTATGATTTTGCAAAAGGGTACAAATGAATATTTTCTTTAATATATAGTGTGACTTCGTTCAGTTTACAGGAGTAAAATGGTTTTTTTTAATACTACTACAATAATAAAAAATTTTTAAATGCAATATTTTGACTAAAAATGAAGAAAGATATATTTTCAGAACCTCCTTTTAAGAAAAATGCTTCTATAATAATAATATTTTACTTATATACAGTTAAGACTTCTCCAGAGAACTTGAACTAGGATTTTTGAAAAATTCGCATGATTTTCACAGTTATTGACAACAAAAATAATTTTTTTTATCGGTATTTTTTTGTTAAAACTTCTCCACTCTGATGTATTAAAATATAGATAAATCTACTTCTGTGAGTTATATACTTAAAAAATCCTAGTTCAAGCTCTGTACAACGGTCTGAGTTACACTGCTGGCCACCGTAAAGGCAATACCCCGAAGGAAGCACGCATATAACATGAAATTTACAACATGCATTAGCGGATGTGAGATATGCAAATGATTAGAATTTCAATGCAGACACATATCACGCACGCCTGTGGCGTCACCTCAAAGCGCTATTTAAGGCTTGGAGATTTCGACGGTTTCAAGTTCGGCAATTGTGTTTTGCTCTTGCGGTTTTTTCAAAAAACGTTCAGTTATGTCTCCTAGAAAACAGCGATCAGCTTTTGATCAAGTATCCGAGTTCAACAGAGGAAGGATAGTGGATTGTGGATTATCTTTCAGGGAAATCGGTAGCCGTGTTGGACGAATCCAAACAACTGTAATGCGGATATGTGACCGTTGGATGCAGGAGGGTACGACGGACCGACGTGGTCGATCGCATCCACCTCAGTGCACCACTTCACGTAAAGGGAGGCAAATTTTGCGCATGGCATTGACGGATCGCTTAGTCACATCACGAACCATAGCACAGCACATTGAGTCTGTAACGCATCACTCAGTGTCTGCGCGTAGCATTGGACGCCGTTTACAGCAGATGGTCTTTTCGCAAGACGTCCATTGCTTGGTCTACCCTTGACGCAGAACCACAGACGTATCCGCCGCCAATGGTGCGATGAAAGAAGCACGTGGGCGGCAGAATGGAATGAAGTTGTCTTTACTGACGAGTCACGCATCTGTCTGCAACATCACGATGGTCGGATTCGAGTATGGAGACACCGTGGACAGAGGATGCTGAACAACTGCGTTATGCCCCACCACACTGGTCCTGCACCGGGTATTATGGTATGGGGCGGTATTGGATATCACTCTCGCACTCCTCTAGTACGCAATGCCGGTACTTTAAACAGCCAGAGCTACATCTCCGAGGTGTTGGAGTCAGTTGTCCTTTCTTATCTTCAGGGCTTGGCCTCAGCCATATTTCAACAGGATAATGCGCTACCACACGTAGCACGCATTGTCCAAAGGTTCTTCGTCAATCACCAGATTGAATTGCTTCCCTGGCCGGCTCGCTCTCCAGATCTTTCGCCAATAGAACACATGCGGTCCATGGTTGCTCAACGATTGACCCAGATTACACTCCCAGCTGCCACACCAGATCAACTTTGGCAACGAGTGGAAGCTGCTTGGTCTGCTGTATCCCAAGAACACATCCAAAATCTCTTTGAATCAATTCCGAGGCGTGTGGCAGCGGTGATCTCCAACAATGGCGGCTACTCTGGCTACTAATTCTGGCAGGAACCACACTTCACAGAAGTCTATAAATTTAATCATTTGATACTTGGTCAACATGTTATCTACAAAATAAATTTTGTTGTGCTATCTCTTGTCTTTCTTGGTGTTGCATTTACGGTTGCCAGCAGTGTATATATACGCAAAATTTTATTATTATAGAAGCATTTTTCGTAAAAGGAAAATGTTTTGAAAATAGGTAATTTTATATTTTTTTTGCAAAAATATTGCAATCAAATAATTTTTTTATTTTAATATTCGTAAAAAAATCTTATGCCTGCATTATAATCTAAGTGACACTAAATATTAAAAAAAATCGTGTGTACGCTTTTGCAAAGTAATCGGATACCTTAAAGAAATAATGACAATAGATAAGAAAAAGATAAAACTGAAATTGGAAAATAATTAATCCATTAAATATTCAATAAGACATAAGCATTTAAAAAATAGATTTTTTAAATGCTAATATTTTAAAATTTTGCTTCCAAAGGTATAGAAATTATGAAAAATTCATTAAAATTATGAAAATTCATGAAAATTTAGAAATTT
Source organism: Trichonephila clavata (assembly GCA_019973975.1). Taxonomy (NCBI): domain Eukaryota; kingdom Metazoa; phylum Arthropoda; class Arachnida; order Araneae; family Nephilidae; genus Trichonephila; species Trichonephila clavata. The sequence continues at coordinate 20,114 of BMAO01010777.1, forward strand.
ACCAAAGGTAAGGCAAATTATATTTCTGTTACGTTCCAAAATTAGATGAAAGATATCTGTGTTATTGAAAAATGAAATCCAACCTTAAAATAAAACGTTAATATTATATTTGTTAAATGTTATTTTGAAAGATGAAATATATCAGACGAGTCGTTATGCTAATTTTTGCAATTTATAATCATTTTTTTATATGAAACTATTTTTATTCCATATTTTATGAGAAAAGGTTTTAGTTCTGCTATGGCAAATTGTTTATTTAACCTTAAAAAATAAAACGAAAATATTTTATTTTTTTAAAAAGTTATTTAAAAGAGTGAAATATGTGTAAGAATTGTTACCACGAGATTAAACTAATTTGTTGAAAACAACAGCTTAGCTGAAGGATTATTCGTATACTAAACTCTTTCGGCTTATAATTCGGGAATGTAAAATGTAATTAATACCAAACAGTATGATGCCCTTCTTGAAACAAGTTCCCCTTTGAGAAAATATTCATGTAATTGCAGTTATACAAACATAATAATTGTTTTAATAACTGTAGTATGCATATAATTTATAAGTTGTAAGATTTTTTAAATTTAGCTTTTGGGAAAAGCATGGAATAATTTTACAAGCCTATATAATTATATATATTAAATTTGTAACCATTTAATAAAAGATAAGAGAACATTTAAACGTTCTTTTCATCAATTAAGGTATCCGACTACCCTAAAATTGTAAACTTTGCCAAAAATTGACAAAAATGTTTGATTTTATTTTATAGACAATGTTATTAGCTTTATAAAAATACCAAGTTTATTATTTAACGTTCTCTAGAACAAAAACTACAAGTGTTTTAGTAAAAGAAGATGTCATTGCTTTAAGCAAGATGTCATACATTAAAAAGCTTTTTACTCGAAATGTGTTTTTTTAAAATTGTTTAAACGGACACACACACACACACACACACACACACACACACACACACACACACACACACACACACACACACACACACACACACACACACACACACACACACACACACACACACACACACACACACACACACACACACACACACACACACACACACACACACACACACACACACACACAGCGATTGCTGAAAAAGTTTTGAAAATAATGAACTGAATTTTTGTGTGTGTGTTCTGTATAATAGTAGACGCATTTTAATCTTTAGATTTATCAATCATACTGTTTTATTATAAAATTTACAGTCCTTTAATATAATCACTGTGTTTTAAGCAATTTTATATAACTGAGATAAAGTGCTCTAGTTTTTGTAAAAAAGAAAATATCTCTTACCTGAAGGTCATTTTAAAAATGAACAATATAGCAACACATTAGAATGAAAAAAATTGAAAATTTGTTCATAAAACTTTGGTACAGAATGGACCGCGTTTATGCAATTTTTGGTCAATTTTTACCTATTTTACCCCCCATTAGACACAATAATTTCTTTTTCTCTATTTAATTTTAGCACATTTTTCTTAAAATGTACGAAACAAATCTAAAAACCACAAAAAAATCCCCATATTTCTATTTTTTAAAAAAGAAGTTGTCGCAAGTAGTGTTATACCTTAAACCTAAGTTTTTAAAAAAATTATGTAAAAAATTGGAGAAAAAAAATTTGTTTTCTTATATATAATTAAACTTTGATCAATAACCAAGGTATATATTTTATAATATTCGTAACTGAGCATTTTTGTGATGTACATGCTTATGTTTTTATGTTAGTTCCTTTCTTTATTACAAATATACAATACATGTTTTCCATATTACATTTTCGATAAAAATGTAAACATGTACTTAATATATAAAAAAGGAAGCGATTATAAAAACGTGGATGGTAAAAAAAAACATTCTGAAAAAAAAACAGCTAAAAAAACACGATAATCAGAAAATAATTACATCTAATCGAGTTACCACAGTACTTATAAAGACCTGACCCTAAATTCTTATTTCTTCTTTCTCTCTTAATTGTTTTTATAAATAAATAAAAAAGAAATGTAAGGAATAGGTGCTTCTGTAGAGGGAATTTTTCTTTGTTCAGGCTGCGTGTTTACGGAACATCGACGAAGTTTGTCTAATGATTTTTTTAATTAAGAGGCATGATGAATGAGTCCTTTTAATGTCAGTACCACCTGATTAGTTCCTGGAATTTTTTGCTATAAATACATCAAATTAAGGACATTATGGATATCAAAACAATACGCGTTTCTAAGTAAATGGGCATTCTAAAAATATCAATGGAGCAGAATTAATTTAATAAGAAACTAAATATTTAATTCGTAAGGAAAAATATATCCAACAGCTAGGATAAATATTTGAATGGGTCTTTTTTATTGTAGAAGAAAGGCTGCATAGCATCATTTTCTTATTGACATATAATGACAGATAAAACCGAAGGGGACATTTACACATTTCTTTTCAAATGAGCGAAATTCACTGTTTACTAGAATATACATATACAAGATGAATATAATTAAAGTTCTTTCAATCTGATGTTAAAAAAGAAAAATTAGTCAGAATGAATTCAAATTTGAACTGAATATTCTTGAAGAAAGAAGAAACAGTATTGCTCGAGAAAAAAGTTTCAAAGTTTATCAGTAGATGACACTGTAAAATGTAAGCTGGCGCGCCTCCGTACATTGAAAGCCAGTGTGATGCAATTGCTCAAAAGACATTTTACAAACGATAGAATCATCAGGCAACATTCCTTTTCCACCAGCCTGGTCTTCAAGATCACCGTTCTACAATCCTAATAACTTTTCGCTGTGCAGTTATCTTAACTGTGTTCTGTAACCCAATTGTAAATTAAGCTGACCTGAAGTCTCGGATTACGCAACACATTCACAACGGGATCCCTGAGTTGTTTATCGGTTCCATATTGTAGCGGAAAATGGTGGATGGTATGTTGAACATGTCTTGCGCAAGCTTAGCGAGATAGTTAACAAGGGTTTTCATTGTCGCTTTTTATGCGGCTTTTAGCCCCAGGAAAATTAAAAAACAATTTCCCTTTTCAATGTGGTACGAGCTATTGATGGTGGAATGGCTTTTTTCATTCAGGCTACCACAGCTGTTATAACTTAGAATTCATTTTTCCTGTCAAAAAACCGGAGCTATCTTGCACATTACAGTTGGTTTAATGTACAAATCATGCCAAAGCTTCCTTAATTCTATTCAAAATGTCACTTGTAGACGATTTCACTTTCATTATGCCGCTAACAGCACTGTCTATTGATACACTTTGAAATTTTTTCTTATGCTATACTTTTTTCTCTTTCTTCATATATGTTTAGTCGGAATTTGAAGCCATTCTGTCCAGTGGCTCTTTTCTAACGGCATTTTGAAAGTTGAACTTTATTTACAGTATATATAAAGTATATTACAGTATATACTTTATATACAGTATAACTTTATTAAGTATATTACAGTATATATTTATTATACTATATATATATATATAGTATAATAAAATGAAATAAAATAATAAGACAAAATTATACTACCCACAAAGCTAAGCGATAGAAACGGGATTCTAATATATATACATATATATATTGTTACGAATTTTGTATAAAATAGTGTAAATAATTTGTATTTGGATATTTAATGCATTTATAGTACTCTATGCTATATTTATTTTATGTTAAAATTGTAATATTCACAAACAACACCGTCCCTTACGTTACAATGGCGATTAAATCGGAACTTGGTGAAATATTGGCGATAGAGCCAAGTTGGCATCATTTTTGGCGACATTGGGGACCCTTTTTGGCAAGTTCGGGACCCTCTGGATTCTTCTAGAAATTAGTGGAGAAATCCACTAATTTCATGATCTATGACGCAAGCAGATTTTTCTCGAAGTATCCACGAGGCTCTCTATAGTGAGTGAGAGAATATTAACGTCGTACTGATTAGCAACACGAGGCTTTTGGCGACGGTGTGCGTAATTTTGAACCATGGTCAAGTGACGCGGACGACACCTGAGCTTCCACCTCCCTCTCCTAATTGCCACACCACACCAACGGGAGGACGTTTGAGCTCTCGACAGATTTAACGTGCATCTCTCCCCTACACGGCGGATCTTTGGGGGTACTAGGATCGAACTCATGACATGCTAGCCATGATCCGATGCCTAGACCACTCGGCCACCGCGGCCACGAGGCTCTCTATAAATAGAGAGATGCTCACCGAAATGAGTCAGTCTTGTTTGAACCAGCGAGTAGGGAGTATTGTTTTGACTAGCAATTAGTAAACTTGCCTTGACGTGATTAGTTCGGCTGTGCTTGTGAATAATACTTTACATACTTGTATTTTAGACACTGATAATTGTGTCTGAGTGCTGTTGAAGGTGTGAAGTCCTGATATTGATTTTGCCGCTGAATCCTATATTTCAAGGAATAATTTTCGACAGTAAATTCTCCCCGCTGTTAAAGAGCTGCCTTGTTCTTTGCGATCGATTTGCATAAAAACCTCGAACCCCGATTAACGTAGCAATATATTGCCTAGAAATGAAAATGTAACACTACGAATACATGCAAAGAAAAAGTGTTGAAAATTGGCTCACAGAGATACAGCATCAAACGATAAGTGACGTTCGTTTCAACGCGATACAACAATGCAGGGACTCACAACATCAGATGATCAGTAGGTTGTGGATCTACTACGAGAAGTGATTCAAGTAGCAACCTATCAAGGACATGCAAATTATTGTCTAAGGTATAGGCAACAATCACTCTAAATCAGGGTCGCCAAAGTGGTCTATATAGACCCCTAGGGTCTATTTAACAACAGTAGGGGTCTATCTGACCCAAGGGGTCGAATGGGGTCTATTGGGACTCGAAGGAAAAACAGTTCTTAATACGCAAATCACACATATCTAACTGCGTACGTAAAAATTTAAAATATTTTTATAATTGACTTAATAGAAATTCTTTATAGAAAATAAAATAATAAATCAGAAAACAATCTGCCCCTTTTTTCCTTATGGGTTTTCGTATGTATACCGTGACGTCACAACTTGACCTTGTGACCAGTTTGTAATTTGCACGACTCATAGTATGTAGCCAGAAGAGCAATTGAGGCTTATCCGTGTCTCTTGCTGGCGAACCCATCAACCAATTAGGAGGCTTTGGCGCAGACTTGGCGAGCGACGACACTGCCGTTGATTTTCTATGCATTTAAGCGCGAAGGGAATCTTCAGTACTCCGTTTTCTTTCTTCTTATGTGTGTGGTTTTAGTTTTTTTTTAGTTTTTTTCTTTTTTATAGGGCAGTTACGCATCGTGTCGTTGGTTCGCCCTTTGTCTCCATCGCAAACCATACGAGCCTTGCATATGAGTCAGATGCATATGTGCTCTTGTCCAATTCTACACTGGATGCTACAAAAGCAAATATATGCATTTTCAGCTATCTTTGTGAACTGTGAACAGTATTAAATGCTTGTAGTGTCATTATTACTACTATTATATCTACCATTGGATAATTAGTTATTGTTTCTATAAAACTATTCGCTTAGTTTTGATATCAATTTTAATTATTGTTACTTGTGAAAAGGTAAGCTTTAATAATGTGGATTAGTATAATATACCAACTTAATTTTAACTTACTTACAGAACTCTAATTTAAAAATGACAGCTTCAGTATCTAAAAAGAAATGTCGGTATTATCATTGGATTACTTAAAATTTGGATTTATTTGTTCACCGACAAATGAAACTATTCCTATGTGTCTTATATTCGAAAAAACTTTTGGAAATGAATACATGAAACCGTCAAAAATCAAAGATCATCTTGAAAGGCTTCATTCAGATAAAAAAAAATGAAAAATTAGAATTTTTCAAAAAACTCAAAGAAAAATTCACATTTCGACCAACTCTAAAAAGATTTATGAAACAGTCTACTGAAATTGAAAATGAAGGAGGATTAATTGCTTCGTACAAGATTTCGCTTAATATAGCAAAGAGGGGAAAACCCCACACAATCGCAGAAGAAATTGTAGTACCTGCAATTAAAGACGTCATTGAGAATGTGATGAAAAAAGACTCTACTAATGTTTTAAAGTCTTTGCCATTAAGTGCAAATTCTGTAAAACGGCGTATTGACGAAATGGCCGAAGAAATAGAAAACACAGTAGTTTCGGAGATAAAAAATTGCAAGTTCTCTATACAACGTGATGAATCTGTTTTTGGCGTTTCTGCTATTCTTATGGCGTATGTTAGATATTTCAGTCAAATTAAAGGAGAAGTCATTGATGAATTTTTATTTGCTAAATATCTTGAAACCGATGGGAGGGAGTGACAATTTTTAGATGTTTACAAGAATATTTAAATAAATATGACATTCCGCTTGAAAATATAATAGCAGTAGCCACAGATGGCGCCCCTTCTATGGTAGGGCGTTACCGAGGTTTTGCTACATGCCTCAAAGAAAAAGTGCCCGGTATTCGTACTATTCATTGTGTGTTGCATAGACACAACTTAGTAGCAAAATATCTGAGTTCAGAGTTACATGAAGCTTTACAGTTTTGTATTAAATCTATTAATCAAATTAAAGCTCAACCTCTTAAATCAAGATTATTTGCCAAACTTTGTGAGGAAAACAATGAGTTATTTAATCAATTACTTCTGCACACCGAGGTTAGATGGCTGTCTAGAGGTGTATGCTTGCAACGGCTCGTCAATTTATTTGACTCCACGACAGAATTTCTGAACGAAATAAATCCTGTTCTAAGCAATGAACTCCAAAACAATAAGAACCATATTTTTTATTTAGCAGACTTATTTGGAAAATTTAATGACGTTCAAACAAAACTGCAAGGAAAAGATGTAACAATTATCCAAGCTCGGACAATACTGTTAGGCTTCCAAGTAAAATTAAATTTATTTAGATCTTCATTGCTACGTAAGGATTATAAGTATTTTTCATATCTGCAACAGTTAAAAATAAAAGAAGAAGACTTGAAAATATATACAAATCATCTTCAAAAATTAAGCAACGATTTTAAACTGCGCTTTGTTGATTTGGAAAACATCAACATCCCTGATTGGATTATTGCGCCATTTTCGGCGCAAATTGATAACGTCGACATCAACATACAAGATGAGCTTGCTGAACTATTGTCCGATCTTGAAGCAAAAACGCTTATTAAAAATTTGACAATACATAAATTTTGGACTAATATAAATATAAAGCAAAAATATGTGAAACTTTACGAAATGGCTCTGCCATTTATGCTGGCGTTTCCAAGTTCGTATATGGTTGAAGCCGGTTTCAATCACGTTAATTCAATTTTAACTAAAAACAGAAATAAATTAAATGTGGAGCTTCGAGGGGATTTACGGTTAAAATTGACTAATTTCGAACCCAATATAGCGAACCTTGCCAAGAAACACCAGGCACACTCATTTCATTAAGAAGTAAAAAATCTGTAGCTACTTTCCTTTCTGTTTCTGATTTATTAAATATTTAGACTAATATATAGTTTTATTTTAATTACATGAAAATTACAATTGTGGGGGTCTATGGAGATTTCGAAAAATTATATAGGGGCGATGATCAAAAAAGTTTGGTGACCCCTGCTCTAAATCATCAGTCACAATTCAACCTCCAGGTACGTTAATGGCAAAGCACATAAATGATGACTTACCTCATTTTTAGAAGAGCTCGATGTGTGAAAGATCAGAGAACTACTATGACCAAAGAAATACATGAGGACTTCGCGGAGCTTGTTGGTGGATGCATACCATGTGATGGTAACAATATTATTCTGCCAATAAATCGGAAGATGTAAGTGATCCATATATTGTTAAGACACCATTGTGCCAACAACATGGACTACCGGTGTTAGGCTGCAGTCGCGTTGTTCCATGATATGAAGTTCCAAACTTGCAGTAAGGAGGAATTAATCACCACATCGACGCCAGACTCATACAAGACGACTGTTATTGCTGAAACAGTAGCGAAACTCTTCTGAAAACATCACGTTGCTTTACGTCGTCATGCACTATTGCTAATAATGGTAATATTTCTAAGAATGTGAAAAACCCTTAACCCCCTTCTGCATCTTTATTTAGTTTTCTAAGAAAACGTTATGTTGGCCAAACTATGAAAGAAAAATAAATCTGTTTTGGTCGTTTCAAGTCTTTATAATGTTAAGAAAATCGAAAAATCCACCAGTAATTAAAAAATAAAGCTGCCCATTCTGTGTCTAGAATAAGCTGTGGATGAGCATTGACAATGTTTTCTTAGTTAAATATATCCAAGGGATAGATTGTCGAATTATAGTCAAGTTGAATACACGAACTATAGAAAAATGAAGGTTATTCCTAAAGCAAATATGGCTCAAGACATGATAAAATGCGATTTATGTGCCGGATTTCTGATTCAAGTAATTCCAATGGAAGACAAAGAGAAAGAGGTATGGATTGTTGAAGTACAAAACAGTGAGACAGCAGATGCAATAAAAAATGATTTTGTCCACAAAGGTTAGAGTTTTTGAAATATAAATGTTTAATCCAATTTTCAATAAAATTTTTTAATTTTTATGCTTAGTGTTGATTTTAAGCTTATTATTCATTTACTTGGAAAATACATTTTATATTATTCAATAAACGTTGAAACTAAAATTAAAAAAGGTTTAAAATAAATATACAGTGAAATACGTTTAACGTGAAAACGCTTAAAACGAAATAATGGTTAACACAAAAACGCTTAACACAAAATATTGGTTAACACGAAAACGCTTCTGACAAATTATTGGTTAAATAATACAACAGTCCCGACAAACTACTTTATATTTTCATGTATTTTTCTCTTAACACGAAATGAAAATCGCTTAACGCCAAGAAATTTCACTTGTTTCTGTATTATTGGGCTGTCTTAATGTATCATCGGAAGAATTAGTTGCAGTAAAGATGATGTGTAGAAACCGAATTATGATAAACAAAGAAATTTTGGAGTTTGTTAAAAGCTCAAAAAATATCATTGAGACAGATTTCGATGACGAAAATGTAATGAATAATGCAGCTTCTCTGTTTCCACACCATCCAAAATGAGAGACACCAGGGAAAGTATGCGCAATTATTTAGGAGCTCATTCCAAAGGTATAATAAATAATAAAATGGACGACATCCAGCAATTTGTGGACAATTTGATGCTAAAAAAGACAAGGCTAAGAAAAATATCAGATTGTTTTCCAAAATGTTTTGTTTTTCAAAAAACTTGAAATTTGTGTATTAAATTTCTTTAAGTTCTTGTGAATGTTTTTGTTTTATTGATTTTTATTAAATACAAGCTTATATGAATATCCGTGTAAATAAAAAGTACTCTAATAAACTTAATTTTGTTGAATATATGTTTTTTTTTTCAAATATCTTTTAATACTAGAAATATTTCAATCCCCTCAATTTTGTGTAAGCGAATTTCACTGCATTAACAAAAGATTTGTTTTTAAACGGAATTTAATGAACGTGAGAGGAATCTGAAGCACGATTTCACGAAACTAAGCTCGAGTTCTCACGGATTAAACATTTACCTGTCTGTAAACATGTAACAATTAATTCTGTATTAATTTTTTTCATTAACAAACTTTGTTGAGGATCAAGGAAAATATTAGGGTTATATCTAAAGCAGTAAGAGTTCAATTTATTACTAAATGCCATTGAAGAGAATACTCCATCAAGGGATAACTCATGCATTGGACAAGAGATATATTTAAGCCCGTAACATAAGTGCTGAAAACAAATTCGGTATTTAATGACACACTAAAGACTAACAAAAAGATTGTTGAAATCTCCTTAAAGGAAATATTCTCACGCTGAACAAATTTACACAACTTCTGTAAACATTAAAATTAGATCAGTGATTTTTGCTACCTCCATCTTCCATCCTTACTTGCAGGTTGTTTGTACTTCGTTGTTTTTCTTTTCTATTTTCCGATTCATTCTCTCCATTGTTATCCCACTCGTGGGTGCACCCTGCCTTGGCTTCTTTTGCTCATACCCTCATCAGAAGGGAGCCACCATCAGAGGGGCTTTCTCGATTAAGTTTTACTTCAGTCATGCATTTAATTCAAACTGAGCATAAGCATCTCAGTGGAACTCAGTACTATCTAATTTTCGTTTTCTAAAAGAGATTCAATTTTTTCAAAGAAAGATAGTGGCTTACTGCAGTTTCAAACAGGCAAATTCTTGTTGTTTCATTCTTTCAAAAGGTAAATATATATTTATTTTCAAGTTCTTTTGTATTTCCTTGAGATTTGTTATGAACGTTTGGTTCTATAACGTTAAAGTATAAAAAATTGCTTTAAAATTCAAAGAACTGTTTTTTTTAGGCTTAGTAGCCGCTTAAGTCAAAACGTTGCAACTAGCCTGATGGTAGAAAACGGACTGTTGCCAATCCGGTTAACTGAAGAGAGTTACAAAAGAAATTTCTTCCAGATTTACAAGTATAGAAATAAATACAGTTAGTTTGCACAAAATACAAAAATAGTAAATTATAAATGCCTATATATAAAATTATGAAATTAATCTTAAAAATTAGTTATTTTTCAAAAAATAATATTCTATATTAAAATTTTTTTTTTCTTGTTTATTAAACTCAATTGGCTCTTTAAGCCATTAGTTGGCAAAGAGTTGAGCAATTGTTTTCCCAACATTATTTACCGATGTGGTGGTGCTTATCTGGAGGACAGAATCGGTGACACTCCGGTTCGGGTTTAAGAGAATTCTGGTTGATTGTGGATAATTTATACATCCCAGTTTATTATGGAGAAATGCATTATAAACGAGGAGCAAACAGCACACGAATTAAAGATTCGATCATTAGACGCAGCAAGCCGACCTATTTAATAACTCGTGAAATATTTTTAAAATAAGGGATATTATAATTAGTATGGGCTTCTTTTTTTCAATTCCTACTATTTTAGCTCACTCTCTCCATATATATATATATATATATATACACTCAAGAGCCAAAACATTATGACCACCTCTACATTTTGCAATAAACTCGCCTGGATGACATGGATGGCACGTGATCAGGTGGAAGTGGTATTTAACTGCTACTGAAGAGTCTGAAGAATCATTCTTGCACTTACTTCTGTGTGTGATGGGAAAGACTGTGGATATAAGTGACTTTGATATAGGGCAGATTGTAATGGCTCGAAGGCTCGGAACAAGTATTTCCGAAACTGCACGACTCGTGGGTTGTTCGCGTTCTACAGTTGTTAGTACTTATGCAAAGTACTAACAACCAGCAGTAGACGACATGGTGTTGGACGTCCACACGCTATCAAACAAAAAGGTCGTCGTAGACTATCTCGCATGGTGAAGCAAAATCGGAGCCAGGCAGTGGCTCATCTGACAGCCCAATACAATGCCGGGCCAAGTAGAATAGTATTGAAGCACACTGTTCAGCGGACACTGTTGGATATGGGGCTACGGAGCAAACGTCCCACTCGTTCCTTTGCTGACCAAGCATCATCGCCAACTGCGCCTGCGCTGGGCCCAGGAACATCGCGACTGGTCCATGGATCAGTGGGATAGAGTTGCCTGGTCAGATGAATCACGGTTTTTCATTCATCACGCCGATGGCCGTGTCAGGATACGCCGTCTTCCAGGGGAACAGTTGCTCCCTCAATGTGTAGTAGGTCATACACAGGCCAGTGGTGGCGGTATTATGCTTTGGAGGATGTTCTTTTGGGCGTCTGTGGGATCCGTGGTTGTGGTAGAGCAGACCATGGATGCTACAGGGTATCTGAACATCATTGCGGGCCAGTTGCACAATTAGATGGTCTCTGTTTTTCCAGCTTAAATGGACAATGCCATTAACAGGACAACGCCCCGTGTCACAAGGCTAAAATTGTGTTGGAGTCGTTCCAGGAACATGACGCTGAATTCCAGTTAATGTCCTGGCCGCCTAACTCACCGGATCTCAATCCGATAGAACGCATTTGTGATGTCATGGGACGCAGCTCAGAGTTCAAAGATCACCAATTCGTAATATCTTGGATTTGCGTGTCCGTTGCTTAAACATTTGGTACAATCTGTCTCCGGCTATCTACCAAGGAATTGTGGCATCCAAACCAAGGCGGGTTGAAGCTGTGTTGCGCGCCAAAGGTGGGCCAACTCGTTATTGACAAGTGGTCATAATGTTTTGGCTCTTGAGTGTATATATATATATATCTTGTTCAAATTTTCAGTCGTTAATAAAATACTTTCTATTCATCCATTCAAAGTAGGATTTGACTACCTAATTTTTTTTTATATTACTTGTTTTATTTTCGATTTGCTGTGAAACTTATCGATCATCTAAATAATAAGCCTAACTGCACGGGATAGAATGTTAATTTAAATATTCAGGGAATTTCCTTTTAACCATCATTCACAAATTACTACCACGAGAACTATTTACCGTAATTGAAATGAAAGAAATTGATAAAAATAGTAGTTATTAATATCTAATGTCATTACATAAGATAATATGACTTTATTTTTTTACCTGGTACTTCATTCCTTATTTGTTCTATTAAGAACTAATCCACGTGTCAAGGTCAATGTATTCACATAAATACGAAATAAGATTATCTGAAAATTGACGAATTATCCAATATTATTCTCCTTTTCTACTATTGTATAATATCGATGTCACTTATCTCAATCGTATCTTTTTTGCATAATTTCTTTTGAAGAATCGAACTTTTTTTTTAATGTTTAATCTTAATATCCATTAATTCACATAAATTGATTGGAACATTCGTTGAAATGAGAGAAAATTATTGAATTATATTTTATCTTTATTCTGAAACGTTTTCCTTTTTCTGCTCGACACAGAAATTTATTCCCTATAGAATGATTGAATAATTTATTGCGATATTCCTACGAAATTATTTTCTACATTTACCTCCAATTATCATTCCAAAAGACTGTCACGGAATAATCATCTTGGAAATCGGATAAAACTAAAAACTCTCTAATTGAAATGTATTTCAATATCAACCTGAACAATTCCACTTAGTAATATCGACAGCTTTAAAAGAAAACTCATTTGATGCTTTTGTAATGTGTAATTAAACTACATTTCTGATAAAAGCGTAGCAATAAGTGAATTTCAGAAATTAGTCTGCTTATCAACCATTGTTGTATTAGTATGACGTTATAGTCCTTTATGTTATTATTGAATTATTTTATTGTGGCTGCGGTCTCAACCCTCACAGACAGCCTATACTTGTTTTTTCATTGTTAACTGTAGCTGCAATCTCAGGAAGTTGAACCCTCACATTTTTCTGTTTACATTGTTAGTAAATTAAATCACACAGCTTTGCATTTTATGGATAATAGATGAATTTCTAATTGTGTGTTCGAATTAAATTAGTGTCTTCAAAATGCAACTCACTGAATCGCGGCAAAAACGCATTTGATGATGATTATATCAGGTAAACTAATTTCAATATCTTCTAAAAATCCATGAATTCTTATGTTTTCAGTTAATAGTTATAATAACTATCAACTGAAAACATAAGAATACATGGACTTTTAAGGAACATGGGCCGATTTACACAAAATTTTTTAATTTAGTGATTTTTATAACTTTTTTGGTTGCCTCCTATGTGGATGTATGATGTAAAATAGATTTTATGCAAAAAATTTCATAAAGAGCTAACCATTTAATTTTTTAAGGTATCCGAACACGTTGAAAATGATTAAATTCATTCAAGAGAGATATTTTTGTGTTTGTTTTATGGAATAGAGCTATCTTTTGACTTTACGAAATATACTTTATTTTGTTTCTACACTACCTAGAGGCCAAGTTACAATCAATTTTATAAAGTTAGAAAAACCGGAAGTGGGTTTTTGATCTACCAGAAGTGGGCCTTTAAATTGCTCAAAATCTATCATGGCGAGTCTGATAACTCAAAATATTACGAATGTATTTCTATAAAACTTTTTGAACCTGATATTTATGTTATTTACTAGAGAATGTACTAAAAATTTCTTATTGTATGAGTACTTTTTGAGTTATGGCTTGTTATTTAAATAATGGTCTCGTAAAAAATGTAACATTTCTTATAATGTTTACTCAATCAGCTCTAAAATTTTCAAATTTTAATAAAAAATTAAAATTTTAGTACATTTTCTAGATAAATGCATCAAGTTTGTTTTCGTAATACTTTTACTAATATATGTTTATTACTTTTTTCTATAATTGCTTTGAAGTTTTTCAAAAATATTGCTAAAATTTCACTTGTAATTGTGATTTTTGTAAAATTCAGGTAATTTTTTTAAAATTTTGATAGTTTAATAGTAATATTTATTGGTATTGAGTCCTAAAAGAGCATTTATAATGTTTTAGTATGCTATTTTGTTAAAAAGTACTCCGAACGTGTTCGGATACCTTAAGGGAAACTTATGAAGTGAATTTAAAATGCTACTCCTTCTACAAAAATTGACGCACATATATGAAATTTGATTTACAAGTACGTCAACCTATGTATAACAAAAGTTGGTATGGGTTTCATTCAAAGATTGGAGATTTAATTTAAAAGTGTTATACTTTTATTCTTTCTATGGAATCTGGTTGATTCTAGAACTTTCTTTACTACTCGACCATATATTTCTCGAATATTCTTCTAGGTATATTAAAGTCCTATATCGAGTCCCACACACCAGTTTTAAGAGCAGTTCTCCGTTCTGTTCCAATGAATAATGTTAAGCCTAACCACACGTGTTTATTTCAATCATCGTGACAATATACAGAAAATAAAATTATTCATTCTTGAAACTGAATATATATATATATATATATATTTAGTTGAACCCGAATGAAAGAAATTACGGTCTGAACACTGCTTTTTACTAACCCTTATTATTCAATTTTGAATAATATCTGGAATTTAATAATTTATGTTATTTTTTCTTCACAACTACACACATTAATTTTTAGAAACATAACTAATCTCGAATTACTTTCAATTTTTTTCAGAACGGGGGCATTATAAAATGTTGCTTAGTAATATTTTATTATTGATTTGTAATATTTTATGCCCGAAACCCGCTTAGCCTTTACATTTGACATGGGATGAAATGCCACAATTCACATAGTTTAGGTAATCACAGCAGTAGGTTGCAAAGATTATAAAAAATGCTTGACGAGTTTCTGTTACCTGCGGTTAACAAGGTCAACTGGTCATTATGCTTTTATTTGTAGAATCAGTGAACAGTACCAAGAATCCACAGGCAATGTTCGCGAGCTGAATTCCAAGTAGGCTGTTTACTAGAGTTGAGTAAACAAACACGCAAGAATGTTTGTTTTAAATTCACTTATAGCTTTTTAAGAAAGTCTTCATTTATGTTAAAAGAAACTTCATTGTGGCTTTTGATGGAAACAGAATACAACTCGATTCAATAATTTGTTCAGATTCAGTAATAAATCACCAGAGTAAAGATAAATAAGAAAAAATGATTTTTATCAAACTTACAATTTTTAATATCCTTTACAACACACACATGTTTTAATTATTAACATATCCAATCTATATAAAATAAATAAAAATTAAATTATAACTTGTAAAGAATATGAAAAAAGCTATTAATAGCGTAATTCTCATTTACTAATATTTACCATAAAATTAGTTGGCAATTATAAAATACAACCACCTTTTTGAAACAAATATCTGAAAATCAGTTATCACGATTATCTAGAAATATTAAAGAAAGCATTATAACTGTTTATCTTTTTCTTGAGCTAAATATTATTTTTAAGATGAGAAAAAGAATTTTAACACTATAACATACAAAGCAATTATTCATTTGTCATTAATTTATCAATATTTCTTCATTGAAACGCGCGCACGTGCACACACACACACACACACACAACACACACACACACACACACACAACACACAACAACACACAAAAAAAAAAAAAAAAAAAAAAAACAACACACACACAGGAGTAATTAACTATATCAACATTTCAGAACTGTCCTCAAAGAAGCCGCTTTGAAGGATTATATATACTATACTACATTAAAAGTGGAATTTTAAGAGCTATTCAATTTACAGAGACTGTCGTTCTCTCTTTTCAAGTAGTTTATTACAAATACTATGTATAAAATATATCTTTAACATAGAGCGAATTGCTTTAAAAGAGTTAATTTTTATGGACCATAGCACTTGCCTAAACAAAATTTCTATAGTTGAAGTATATCTCATCGTCATCTGAACCCAACAAATCCTTTCTGAGAAGCTGTTGAAAGATTAAATGCATCTCAGCAGGAACCTCCCAGAGAAATCCCAGAACCCAAAAGTGCCTTGGTGGAGGAGTTGAATTTATTTTTCAAAACCTCATTAACAGCCATTTAAATAACGCTGGAGCTCATTTTGAGAGTTGCATTTTGTCAAAGGTGATTATATTCCATACTGAACGCCCTCTTGCTATATCACCTTTAAGCCATCATACTTTCATGGCCATATATATTAATTATGAACGCACTTGATTAATTTTTTATTATGCCTTAGAGAACTTAAAAGTATTTTCATATAAAATTTCACTAAAATTTGAAAGCTCTGCAAAAATGAGTAAGAACATAAAGTAAATGAACAGGAATGAAATTAGAAACAAAATTGTCACAAATGTCGCCAAGTCATCAAATTTAGCAACAGAATACAGGATGACTATTTGCCAAGATCCCAGAAGGATCTTCCCAGCCTATGTGTGTACGACAGATCCTGGGAAGCAGCTTCAGAGTCAAACGTTTGACATCGATTGTGATTTCATTTGCCTCACACAAAACTGTGATTGCGGTTTTGAAACGCTGTGTTCAATAATTATGTGATTTCGGAATCTGTACTCCAGTAAATTTTTACGTTTGCGTTATTTTCTACCTGTGAGAAGAAAATCTACCATATTTATGGGAGATATCCAGAATTAATTACGATTTATTACGAAAAAAACCCTGTCGCTTATGTGCGTGAACCTTTCCTGCATTTGAAAGATTTTCAGCAACTTCACAATAATAATAAACATTGATTTATTTGTGACAATAACAAATGATATTTATCTTTATTAGTATGAATTTATAATTTAAAAACCGATCTCTTATACCGAAATATGCCACGTGTGTTGTTTTCCTTGTAGCCGTGCCTTCTTTGCGAGAAGGTTGGATTTTACAGGCAAAGTTCTGTTCCCAGTGTGAACTTGAATAATAAGATTGTGGCAATCATAGAAGATTGGAATAGGGTTACCAGATTGGTCACTATATCACCCATGACAACAATTTTGGGGAAAACACGATTTCGCCAAGGAATCACCGAGAAGGCTACAGGACCAACCTTTCTAGGCGTTAAAAGAAGAAAGAGATCGAGATTCTTGAAGATCGAGTCGATTAAGAAGAGTGCAGTCTAGATCAGAATCTATTCTGATATCTGAATCTGCTGTTAGAGGATCGTTTCTGGAACGTTGTAAAACTTGTTTTTAACTCGTGCTTTTTTCACTATTGTAAATAATCTGCTGTAATATTTTTATGTATATACATTGATTCGTCTTTGTGTAGTCACCTGTCCTTCCTCGTCTATTAATAAATATAGAAAATGTGTGTGATTAGCTATGAACTTATTTAAAAACAAAAATAGTATTCTATACTGCCAACTAAAACTAATTTTAAAATTCTAGCAAACTATTCTAATTATAGAAAATGAAATAAAGTTTTAAATTTATAGAGATTCATTAAAAAATACTGAATCCCCCAAACAGAAAAGAAATTTTCAGAAGATGTTTACAAATTTAATTTCGAGGCAGAACGTTTTACAGTTTAGATTCCACCTAATGTTAAGCCTTTACGCGTGCGCGGAAATGCACTTTAAATACTCGAACATGTGGATGAGTGCAGACGCTTCAAGGAAATTAATCTTACTCGAATTATATCCCCTTTATATGAGCCTATTTTCAGAATTTTCTAGCCTTATATCAATTAACAATTCACTTTATCAGATGTATGTATAATGATGTTTACTGCCTGATTTATTATAAGGTTTCGATTTTCTCTTTATGCATTATGAAATTATTTTCGTAGTATTCCAGAGAGTTCCAGGAAATATATTTGTTTCTATAGTTCTAGGTTATTTCAGTTTACTCGCAGATTAACTTCTTCATGCACTGAATTTTTTGGAAAAATAATGCACTAGAGGCAAAGATAATTACAAATATTTTAGATAAAACTTACAAAAAACTATAATTATTGAACCAAAGCTGGTACATACGAGGGATGACCAGAAAAATTGGTTAAAAGCCACAGCATTTGAAAACTATATATTGTGGAGAAATATTATTTTGCCGGATTGAGGACAAATGGTGCTTGTTATTTAGCTGGTTTGTGGGTAGTTAGTGAAAGTTCCCAGACAGTTCAGGACGATTTAAATGGCAAGAGCTTAGAAAGTTGGTCTCATTTAGAAGTGAGAGCCATGATTCGATTTTTATGGGCAACGAATGTGTCCGCATCTGACATTCACAGTCAAATCGTAAATGTTTATGGTAAAGAAGCAATGAGCAGACAACATGTAGCGAAATGGTTTTACTCTTTTCAATCAGGCAGACATGATGTCGAAAACCGCAATATGGAAGAGAGCGGCCGGCCAAGTTTTTCAACGACAGAAATCAATACGGCACGAATTGAAGAAATGATTCAAAATGATCGACGGGCCTGAGTGGAATCTCGTCAGAGCTGGGAGAGATGGTAGCGTGCAGCAATGTGCTGAGATATTGCAAGACAGTGCTGTGAAAGCATCAACCGAAACCTGGCTCAAGGGACCTGATTTCTACCAAGACGGGTTAAGCAAGTTGGTTCTGCGTTCTGATAAATGCCTAAATAGACTTGGTAATTATTTCGAAATGTGATAGGCACGTATACCTCTTAATTCCTTTTTTGTAACTTCTGTCTATTGTTAAAAATATTTCTTTATTCGACTTGTAACCTTTTTTTCTGATCAACCCTCGTATTAATGATATTAAACACTTTTTCAAATAAAGGGTGTACAAATTTTTAAAAAATAGGTGGTACATATTATGTTGTACCACGCTTCAAGCATCATGATAGTTCGGAAAAATGATTTTTTCTTCTCCAGACCCAATGGAACTATACAAACATAACACATCCATTCTGTACGAACTTGGATTGCTTTTAATTAATAAATGCACTTCATCTTATACTGTTACTAATCCTATATATTAAAACATTTCCAGTTTTTCCTAATCTAATGTTCTTAATTTTTGTTTAGTCTTAATATACCTAATGTTAATTTTAATTTTAAATATTCTATTCTATACAATATTTTATTTTACCTAGTTTTTATTTAATCAACACATATAATAAGTATATTTGTTGTATTTATTTTTTCCTGAACACGAGCTACAGCTCATTCAGGACATTTATGTAATTTTGCATGTGCTACTATTTAATAAATATTATTATTATTTTTAAAAAAATGCTACTTACAACAAATCTACTGGCTTAATATACTTGTCCATTATTGCCAAAAAATGAGTGGAAGGCATTTTGTATTTGAAAAGAAGATGGCCTTTAGTAGCGGGGTGGTACATTTTTTGGACTCATATTTTCATACTAGCAATGCACATGTAAGGTACTAATTATTGTAATATCACTTATTTAGTTACATATTATATGCACTTACCTAATTTGTATCAAATATCACAAGAATCGGTCGATTGATTTTTATTCCAATATCTTACAGACTGAACCGTCAAATATCAATTTTATCTATTAATTAATTAATCGACGAGTTATTCTCGTTTAGCTTTCGAAAACTTTACGTTAATCACAAACTTCTATCATCTAACTCCTAATCTCTCTCTCTCGAACCTTCACGTTAATACTTAAATATGCGGCATGATTTACACAGATTGCATCTTCTTCTTCGGGAGAAAGTTTTCAATTGAACGATAAATAAATTAATAGAATTTCCCCAAGAGGGTTAGTAATAGGTACGCGAATAGACCCGTTACAAGGTTGATGCATGTATTCGGAAGTTTTTAATACTGGTCAAATAAATTAATAATTAACTTATAATTTCTCATTTAAGTTTCCTTAAATTTCTTAAGTATCGGATATCAGTGAAACCTTTTACACAATTTTTTATTTGTTCTCAAAACGTGTACAGAAGTGAGGGTGCGGCTTAGAATCGATTACAATATTTTTTCACAAAAGCATTTCGAGAATTTGGGGTGTGGATTGGAATCTATGGTGGTTTAGAGTCGTGTAAATACGGTAAATTTAATATATTTGTTTTGTTGCAAAAGAACGTTGAAGTCTTATCAATGATTATTAAATTTCTTTCTTAGTAATACAGAAGCAAGGAACGCTCTTTTCTGAAATTTGTCACACACACAAGAATGTTTCTTTTATTAAAGGCAGATCCACTAAGAACCAGTTTACGGGAAATAGTCTTCCACAGGGAATACGGGGGAAAACGGGGATGTCATAGATAAAAAAATAATTATCGTTTTTGAACAATTAGGCTTACAAACCTGAAATTCAATAAAAATGTTTCTTTTATTGAACAGAGATATGATCAGAATTGGTTTTGCGGAAATCCTCATAAAGGTAACTTTTGCGGGGGAAGGGGCAATAAGTTGAAAAAAAATTCCGTTTTCGAACTATTAGACTTGCAGACTTGACAATATTTACGCTACTGTGAATTTAATTAGCACTACATTTATGAACTACAAAATTTTATCAATGTAGTAAAATATACTTGTTACACATATTTTGCTTTAATCATACTTGAATTAATATTTATAGAAAAACCCTTTACTTGAAATTATCACAGAGGCATAATTTTTTTTCAGTTTGCATCATTATATTTCACCTTTCAACCTATATAGATAAATAATTTGTCACTGCTGCTTTTCTTCGTTTATAATTGCAGGCAAAAAATTATTCATCATTATGGTAAGTGAAATATAAATTCAGTATTTTAAATTGTTATCAAGAGATCTAGAACAACAATATCAATCCTTAGAATATAAAAACTATTTTTGCTCTATCTGGTCTTTTTTATTATACGCAAAGTATTTTTTAAAGTGTGTTTTGTAAACACATTAGTGTTTTTAAAAAAAATATCTGACGTATAAAGGGCGAAAGAAAAAGTATTCTTAAAAACACCGTGATATATAACGAGGCAAGAACGTTTTAATTTCTCGTTATTTACTATTAAAGTGAATATACAACACAATAATTCACTATAACGGAAATCTATATACTGTATTCCCAGAGTCTCCACAATTTCAACCGTGACAGTAAATCAGTGTAGCGGAAATTCTATCCATTAAATCTTCATTTCAAACGCTTGCTGCCGAAAGCCGATGGACAAAACCATTTGACCTTCTGGGAGATGCACTGCAGCTGATCGTCCAGGCATCAAATGCTTTTGTCGCTTATCAAATGAATTTATTCCCTCTTTAAGCTCCAGAGTCTTAGTCAGAATTGACTTGTGTTCATTTATCTTGAGCGGTACTTTTGGATGGATTAATGGATCGCTGGCCAGCTTCCTTTCAAAAGCGATTAGGTCTGTAGTTAGTTAAGTTCCTTTTGATGTTTGTGTTGGTAGTTTGATTAGGACATGATACGCATATAAAGACTCAAGAATATACTAAGAGCTTTAATTTGCCGTATATTCTAGTGTATAGCGACCACTTTTAATACAAAAAATAAAATCGAAATGTACGGGTGCACAGGATATAAACATGAAAAATTTTAAAAATGAAGAAAAGATGATTCCTTGCACTAAAACATACTTGTCTAAAGTGCGGCCCAAACGCAAATTATGAAAATATTTCAATTTACATATTTTTATTAAAAAAATGTATGCAGAAAATGTGCTGTATTAATTTTCGATTTAATTAAAAAGTTTGAAAGAAGATTTCAATATTTTCGAAAAAACCAAGAATATTTCAGTATATTTATTACCCCGTTTTCTCTAGAAATAAATAAATAAATTTCAAATCTTCGAACAGAATGCATTGAACTGCAAAGTGACATTCAACTGAAAGAAAATTTTGGGAATACTGGAGTTTTATAAAGATTACCTACATCGCGATAAATATCCTCATTTTCACACTCATGCTTTGTTAATGTCCTTAGCTTTTGGCAGTACTTATATTTGTGAACAGTTATTTTCCAAGAATGAAGCATACAAAAAACAAAAATAGGATAAACATCTTGAAAGTGCATTAAGAATTGCAACTTCGTCTAATAACCCGATATCGATTTGCTTGTTCAACACAAACTCAAATTCATTCATCTCATTAACTTGATTTTTTCCCCATCTTAATGAAATCCAAATTAAATGAAACAAAACTTTTAAAAATTTAAAATAAATGTGTACCTATTCATGTATAACTCAAATTTTAAAAGAATTATAGTAAAAATAAGTTAATTTATTTTAATAAAACTACATAGAGTTAATTTGTATTTAAATTTGTTAAAAAAAATATTGTATGTGAGGCCCAGAAAAACAAATTATTTTTGCAATGCGGCTCACAAGCGGTCATAGTTTAGGCACCCATGCACTATGAATTACATTTCTGCGTGCATCTAAATGTTGTTTATAAAAAGAAATGGCGTACTTTATATGAACTTATGTTTTTTCTCGTATAACCGAATTATCTCTCGCTTTTAAGGACTAACTCAAAGTTTCTGTAAAGTTTTTATTTTCGTGTGCTTTTTTTTTTGCCCATTTTAAATAAACACACGCTGTTTCTTGTTAATATCAACCCCTTTTGGTGGACAAATTTAGAACATTTTCTTCTAGAATAGGCCATTTCGTTACTTCTTTACGTAAAGAAAATTTTTCCTTGGCATATTAAGTATAGTGATATCATTTTTCTTCAACTCCATACATATGGAGATTTACCAATAAGCTTGCTGCTTCACAATTCCTAATTTCTTTTGACAACTGATTGGTTTTGCGTTCGAAACCATCCCTGAGTTTGTTTCGTTATACTGCTAATAGATGTTAAATATCTCAATGCTTAATGTCATCCGCTGGTTTTGTGTAGGAGTTAGTAGAAAGGGATGTGTCGTCCGCTTTACTTGACTGAAAGACAAATTTACAAGGTTTGTTTCGAGTAACCATCTCTCTATTCAAAAAATAAAAACAAAATTATCTTTCATAAGTCTCAGAGTTTGACATGCTTAATATAATCGACTAGTCGTTGATTGGCTGTATTTTTATTCCTTTTTTTATGCTGTTTTGGGAGTTGACTTCCGCAAAACCCATTTCTAGCGGATTTCTATTCAACAAAAGAAAGAACAACTTTTAAAAGATTCATAATCCCTTTTTTTGACCGATAAAAGTTATTTACACTATTTCTGTGTGTGTGATTTCGATTATAACAATGCAAATTTACACCGTAATATATATGGTATTATATTGTATGCTCTATTATTTAATAATACAATTATCTAAAGCTGTAAAGATCACGTACTTATAACTAGCTATACTTTAAAGAATATAACAAAAGAATCTATATCTCTTCTTCATTGAGTTCGCTATTATATGCATTTTTTATATAATATATCTATTATATTTATAGTAGTAATGTATTTGTTGGTGGTACGTGATTATAAATTCGTGATCCGTATGTAACTTATTTCCATAAGGTTTTGTCTTCGCTCGAAGGAGTATAGTGGACTGCTATAAATATAGATAAAATATAAGTAGTAATTTCGTTTAGTATGCAATAAAAATCACATTTTCGAATCTAATTTCTGAGGAGTTATGATACTCCCAAATGTTAGACGTGAAAACATTCATGTTTCGCATTTGTTTATGACTAACATTTCATTCTTTTTAATATTACAGGTGATTTAACATGGCATTTCATTTTATTGTCCGAGGCACTCTTTTTATTGTGTGAAAATAGCCTTTACACAAATGTTTCAATTGAGATATACCACCATGATCGGAATAAAAAAACTAAAATATTTGTCGAGCCTTTATGAAACATATAAAATGTCTATGCATTTATGATCTATCTAAAAAACGGCTGGGACATCTGTTCTTTACGACTATATTTCATACACCAGTCTTTCGTCTGTAGCAAAAAATAATGAAGAACAAGGCTTTTTGGCATGCATTCTCATATACAGATGTGTATGTGTCTTAGAGTATTCGGCACATAAAATTTTTAATTTGATTTATGAAATTTAAGCACATTGTAGAAACACATTAAAAATTTTCTTGGATTCTAAGTTACACTAAGCAAGTTTAGTTTGGTTTGATTTTACTATTGTTTTACAACTTCTTTTTATTGTTGACAATCATAAAGTAAAAAATCCAATTTTTCAAACTGCAGTTGTTGGAATACATTTTAGTCCATTATCTCGAAGTTATTTTAAAAACAAATTAATTTTATTTCTTTAAGAATTTTGGATGGAAAAATCCTCTTGCATAAGTTTATGCTTATTGTCTATTTTCTTTTACTGTCTTAAAAATATACGTTCTCAATCTTTAATGTTAATTTTTTATTTTTCATTTCAGACTGAATCTGTTCATGTTTTAAATAAAATCAGATATTAGTATGCTTGTCTTGTTCAGTTTTATGTTTACATATTATTACTAACTCTAAAATCTGTGTTTTTAAAACAGGCTTTTTTCTTTTCCCTTTCTTATTCTTAAGAATGTTTTCATGTATGATTAATAAAAATTAGCATCTTATGGTTTTATTGAAGCTGCATTTTCCATTAGCATTTCATATTTCTAAAATCTTTACATTTGATATCGTATACTTCAAAACAACTTAACATTTAGGGAAAAAAACTCTTGATTTTCTAAAGTGTACACCGTTTAACTCTCTATATAAAGTTCTTTTCTTTTATTTTAAATTTAAGTTGAGTAATAATAATCTTGAGTGAGTGAGAATATTAACGTCGCACTATTCAGATACACTAGGGCTTTTGGCGACGGGCCTCGTAATTTTGAACCTTGGTCAAGTGATGAGGACGGCACCTGAGCTGGCACCACCTCTCCTAACTACCACACCACACCAACGGGAGGACGTTTAAGCTCTCGACAGATTTAACGTGCATCGCTCGCTTATACGGGGTCTTTAGTGGTACTGGGCTCGAACTCATGACATACCAGCCACGATCCGATACCATGCCCACTAAGCTACCGCGGCAACTTAATAGTCTTGAAGCAAAGAAAGATCATAAATTGTTTTGAAAATTTATTTGTACGTAATCCTTATATATATTTTGCTTTGTTTTTAAATGAAAAAGAAACTACTGCATATTTCTGAATATAAGCGGATCTCTGTATAGATCGAGAGTACGTTGTTCCATCAAGAAATTAACTCTGTATAGATCGAGAGTACGTTGTTCCATCAAGAAATTAACTAAAATCCTGCATATATATAAGCTAAATAAGAAAAAAATTCTAAAATTTTCAAACATGTCGCATGAAGGCGAACACATTGCCAAGCAGCTAAAACGTGTAGAAGATTTTCTGATGAAATTCCCGTGAAGTAAAACGCCAGATGACAATGATCATAGTTTTATTTCTGATAACCCTGTTCGAAGCTAACACATTTTTTCCATTGATTTGTTCCATTTTTACTTCTGTTTTAGTCATACCTTCTGTGAAGTTTTTTTTCTTCGAAAAACAAACGAGAACAGAAATTTGTGAACAGAATGTGATCATCTACCTTTATTTGATGCATGGAGAAAATACTCGTTTCATGATGATTGTTTGCTTTTGGACACTCTAATGAGTGAATGTAAATTTTACAAACTATTCAGAAACTCGAGTTATGATATTGGATTTGAAGGAATTATGTGGTTTCTTTTCTTTTAGAATAAAAGTTCCATTCAAAACACCCCATAAGTTAAAAGATAAAAATCGTTTGTATGTGGCTCACAGAAAATGTCCACAGAACTCTGTTTATTCTCCAGAACTATGTTTTTTCCGAGATTAGTGGATCCGTATATCAGCCGATCCCCTTACTTTAACTTTAAGAAAGTTCCAAAAATTCTTGGCTTATATAAAGAAATAAAAAGAAATATATATATTCGCAGTTTTTCACTTTGTATCCACATCGTGGAAGCAAAATACATTGTTGCTCTTTCGAAAAAGTTATTGAATAGCAAAGTATCGCAGTGAAGATCGAAAAACCGAAATAGCGTGCCGAGAATGGATTGAAACCTATTTTTAGAACTTTTTTTTCTTTGCCAATAACCAATACAAAAAGAGGATATTCTGAATGTTCGGACACCTATCTTTCTTTTCCAGGTATTGACTTCTCAAGAATAACTGTCAGTCAAAAGACAATTCGAATGGCTTTTTTTCCATTGTGGGATGGTGTAAGCCATACTCTGGAAGAGATATTCCCAAATGGCATCGGAAAATAAAAAATAAAAATGCAGAAAATATACTTGTAGTCGGTGGAAAACTCTTTTTTTGGTGACGTTAGATTCAACATATATCGGATTTTCATTTCGATTTCACAAATACTGTTTCAAAATATTTTCGCTGTCTCTTTTGGTTTAAAACATCTTTAAAGTTCTATAAAAACTGGAATTTATTGTATAAAAACTCCTATTAAATAATAGAATGCATTTCAATAATAAACATATAATGCTTGCCACCCAAGGTGTAAAATCATGATGGAAGCATTCAAAAGGCGTGATATTTTCATGGTAGATGTACCGAAATGGAATATATGAATTTGTAGCAGTGTATCTATATAAGTCAGTAACAACCTCTGTACTAAGATGATCATTTTAGTACAGTGGTTATGTTATATGCTTACGGAATGGAAGGTACCGAGGTCGAATCTCATTTATTGGTGATCCTGGGAACTTCGAACAAACGCAACCTTCGCGCAGTAGTCGTGGCGCCATCTATCCAGCGCAAATACAACCAAAGCCGTCTCCCAGATGACGCAATCAACAAGCCATATCGCACGAGTGACGCAACAGCTCACACGATCGCCATAACAATGATATCGTTTATTCGCCTTACCGACTCACTGGTAGGGAATGTGTGGCGGTGTGTGAGTGAGAGAATATTAACGTCGCACTGATTAGCAACACGAGGGCTTTTGGCGACGGTCCGCGTAATTTTGAACCATGGTCAAGTGACGCGGACGACACCTGAGCTGGCACCACCTATCCTAACTACCACACCACACCAACGGGAGGACGTTTGAGCTCTCGACAGATTTAACGTGCATCGCTCCCCTACACGGCGGATCTTTAGTGGTACTAGGATCGAACTCATGACACGCTAGCTATGTGTGGCGGTGTATCTATATAAGCCAGTACTAAGATTGTGACGGATCTATACGCGGCTCTACTAACCCCTTGAGGATTCTTCTGGGGAAAAAATTTATCAACCAACTTTCACAGGGTAAGGAAGCATGATTATGCAAATTAAGTACACTGCGCTGGCCACCGTAAATGCAACACCAAGAAAGACAAGAGATAGCACAATAAAATTTATTTTGTAGATAACATGTTGACCAAGTATCAAATGATTAAATTTATAGACTTCTGTGAAGTGTGGTTCCTGCCAGAATCAGTAGCTAGAGTAGCCGCCATTGCTGGAGATCACCGCTGCCACACGCCTCGGCATTGATTCAAAGTGACTTTGGATGTGTTCTTGGGGTACAGCAGACCAAGCTGCTTCCACACGTTGCTAAAGTTGATCTGGTGTGGCATCTGGGGATGTAATCTGGGTCAATCGTTGAGCAAACATGGACCACACGTTTTCTATCGGCGAAAGATCGGACCAGGAAGCAATTCAATCTGGTGATTGTCGAAGAACCTTTGGACAATGCGTGCCATGTGTGGTCACGCATTATCCTGTTAAAATATGGCTGTCGCCAAGCCCTGAACGTAAGGAAGGACAACTCGCTCCAACACCTCGGAGATGTAGCGCTGGCTGTTTAAAGTACCGGCAATGCGTACTAGAGGAGTGCGAGAGTGATATCCAATACCACCCCATACAATAATACCTGGTGCAGGACCAGTCTTGCGGCAGTTGTTCAGCATCCTCTCTCCACGGTGTCTCCAGACTCGAATCCGACCCTCGTGGTGTTTCAGACAGATCCGCGACTCGTCAGTAAAGACAACTTCATTCCATTCTGCCACCCACATCCTTCTTTCATCGCATCATTGGCGGCGGAGACGTCTGTGGTTCTGCGTCAAGGGTAGACCAAGCAATGGACGTATTTCGGACAGACCACTCTGCTGTAAACGGTGTCGAATGGTACGCGCAGACACTGAATGATGTGTTACAGACTCAATGTGCAGTGCTATGGTTCGTGATGTGACTGAGCGATCCGTCACTGCCATGCGCACAATTTGCCTGTCCTCACGTGAAGTGGTGCACTGAAGTGGATGCAATCGTCCACGTCGTTCCTTCGTACCCTCCTGCATCCAACGGTCACATATCCGTATTACAGTTGTTTGGTTTCGTCCAACTCGACTACCGATTTCCCTGAAAGATAATACACAATCTCGGTAGGCCACTATCCTTCCTCTGTCGAACTCGGATACTTGATCAAAAGCTGATTGCTGGTTTCTACGAGACGTAACTGATCGTTTTTTGAAAAAACCACATTAAAAACACAATTGCCGAACTTGAAATCGTCGAAATCTCCAAGCCTTAAATAGCGATTTGAGGTGGCGCCGCAGGCTTGCATGATGTGGGTCTGCGCTGAAATTCTAATCATTTACATATCTTACTTCCGCTAATGCATGTTATAAATTTCACGTTATTTGCGTGCTTCCTTCAGGTGTTGCATTTACGGTGGCCACAGTGTATGTTATATAAATTCTGTATTCGCAAGTTTGAAGTGTTGGCAAGTTAGTTGGTTAGTTGAAGAGTGAAGAATCGTGGAATGATTAAGTGCATTTGGAGTTTATCGATGGAAGATTAATGAGAGTGGATCAATCGACGGTGATTAAATCCAGATAAGGATCGCCTTCAAGGTTCAAGTGTAGGATTCAACTGCAAAAAGTACAGGTATCACGATCCTTATTTAAATAAAAGTTATCTCATTAGTGTGCGACGTAGTTTATCCTGAGCGTCTTTAAGCGATCGTGGAATCAGTTGAGGGTCCGCATTATTATCCCAGGCTATTGAGTCTCACCTGCGCATTCTACTAACTGATCTGTTATCTTAATTAGATTGTTATTGTGCCTGTTTGATATTTTGGTGACAATAAAATAATTAGTGTGAATCATGACTGCTGGTTATTCAGTTTCTCCCACACACCTAGCCGGGCCTGAGGGTAGACAAGGGGTTTCAGAGGGAAGCAGGAGCCGACCGGCATTACAAGATGATTATTTTAGTATAGAGGTTATGTTATGTGCTTCCAGAACGGAAGGTACCGAGATCGAATCTCCATTAAATTTTATCATTTCGGACAAAAAAGATTGAGGTGGGTGTAAAACATTTGGGACGATTTCAATCAATTAAGTAGTAATAAATTTATCAGTGGACAAGGATGAGCAAATGACTTCACGATGACAAATCAACATATATACATAAACAAATATTCAAACAAATTATTTACAATAATGGAAAACATGCTCATTATAAACAAGCTTTGAAATGCTCCAGAAACAGTTCTGTAGAACAGTTTCAATAGCAGGCTCAGGTAGATAAAGTCTCTCTCTGTCTTATTGCATACAACAAACGAGCAGATTCTGAACTTGACTACTGACTTCTGAACTTGACTACTGACTTCTGAACTTGACTACTGAATTCTGAACTCGACTACTGACTTCTGAATTCGATTACTGACTTCTGAACTCGACTACTGACTTCCGAACTCGACTACTGACTTCTGAACTCGACTACTGACTTCTGAACTCGACTACTGACTTCTGAACTCGACTACTGACTTCTGAACTCCACCGATCTTGATATAGGCTCATAGAAATTTCCAAAAGAGTCTATTCTGCAGACTTCTTGATGGTTCCTTTACGATATCATTTTTCGATAAATTTGTCCCCAAGGATGTTTAAGCGACCAATCCGGCAACCATGCTGACTTCTTGGGATGCTATAACTTTATTCAAGTTTATGCAGGGAATTGAACTTCACTGTAAAATTCATTTTCCTACAAGCAGTATATAAATGCAGAGAAAACAGCATACAATGCGTATTTCAATATAATAGGTGCTTTAATTTGCCACTAACAAGCAATATATACACCTATAAGAACAGAATGTCGTTTAGAAGTGCTAGAATAGCTTTTGTGCGGTTGTTTTGTCTAAATAGTAAATCTCTATGAAAAATAGGAATGATTATTTACTGGCTTTTATGAATTTAAATTAGAAGGAATTGTCGTGTATACGAATTAACCCACTGGGAAATCAATAATCGTCTCGGTAATAAATCAAGTAACAGTGATGGGAATTTGTAATTATTCAATAACAAATCAATATATTATTATATAGGCATTTTATACTTGTAGTTTTGTACATTATCCATTAAAATACATCTAATACAATTGGCCTTTATATTTTTTGAGCATGAATAATTCTTTACAGATCTCTATTTCAACTGAAGTTTAATAATTTATCACCTTTCTTCTTTAGGCTTAAATAAGCACCATTATTTGTAGCTTCAACTTTCCACTCAAAGCCATTAATAAATGAAAATGTTTACAGCAAAGCAACTCAGCTTTTGACACAGCATAGTTAAATTATAATATATATCCTTACAGTCTAAACAATGCGTTTCTATTGAGAATAAGTTCCCATTAATATGTAAGGTTAAAATGTGAATTGCTCATATTCACTCTTTAAATTGCAATTTTATGCTTTTATTTCAAAATTTAAAACTTTGTACGCGATTCCTAATATTATGAGTTTAACTTTAGCACTTGCAAACTTACTAGCAGAACATATTTTCTAGATTTTAGAATATTTCTGAAGCATTTGCTTTTCATCCCATTTATACAAGCCCCCTTTTAAATTAAAGTATCTCAGCAAAGAAAGAGGCCAGGATCGTATTGAAATTTTTCGATACCAGCTTTGGCAACAATTTACAATAGTTAAATGCTTTTATTTATCTCAATATATGTAACAAAAGGGCTTAGAGATAGCGTTTACTTTATAAATTATGCAAAATGAAAATTTCCTTAAAATGAATGGATTACATATTTTTTAAAAATTATTAATATACTATTTTTTTGTGAAAATTTAACCCCTTGATTGCCGATTAAGAGTTACCTGATATATTCCGCAGTGCCGGGATTTTTTACATAGGCGCGTATATGGGGAGAACTGGAGGGAAAAGAAAAGGCCTAAGTAAACAAATTTTTCTCTGAAATAAGTAAATATACTGAAAACACTGTTTTGATCAGTATATTGCATTCCAGAGTCTTCGGTATAGTTTTAGAAAGAAAAGGATCGTATTTCGGAAAGACGTATATATACGACCATTGCATTTAGCGCACCGATTGAGCAAAACGAATATATACGCAGGTGGCAGTTAAGGTACTTCACAATTTGCGGCAACTTTTTTTTTAAAAAAATGGAGATATGTGGATTTTTTTTTTGTTGTTTTTAGATTTCATTAGTACATTTTAAGAAAAATTTGCTAAAATTAAGAAGAGAAAAATAAATTATTATTCCTAAAATGTGTGTGTGGGAAAAAATGGGTAAAAATTTACAAAAAATAGCATAAACGTGGCCTTATATGCACCAAAAATTTATGAACAAATTTTCAATTTTAATGTGTTGCTATGTTATTCATTTTTCAAATGACCTTCAGTTTAAGAGATATTTTTATTTTAACGAAAACTAGAGCACTTTATCTCAGTTATTACATAAAATTGTTTAAAAAAACAGTGATTATATTCACATAAGGGACTGTAAATTTTGTAATAAAATAGTGATCGATAAATCTGAAGGTTAAAACACCTCTACTATTATACAGAACGTATACAAAAAATTCCAGTTAATTATTTTAAAAGCATTTTGGGCAATCTCTCTGGCCCCGTTTGAACATTTAAAAAACACATTTCGAGTAAAATACGTTTTAAAGTATGACATTTTGCTTAAAGTAATGACATCTGCTTTTACTAAAACACTTATAGTTTTTGTTATAGGGAACGGAAAATTATAAACTTGGTGTTTTTATAAAGCTGATAAGATGGTCTATAAAATAAAATCATAAAAAATTTGTCAATTTTTGGCAAAATTCACAATTTTATGACCTTAAGAGATTAAATTCTATTAATTTTAATTATATAGCTTGAGGGCATTATGACTTGATGCACTCTTAGTCAGAGAGGTATTATTTTTATTTAAATAAAAACTTATCTAAATGCTAACTCAAATGGTGCAGCATAACATTTGAAGTATGTGTGATTTTCCCTCAGACACGATTGAATACAGAATTTATTTCATGTAAGTAGTAAAAATATTAAAAAAGGTAAGTATTTGAAAGTTTTTACGGGACCTTTTTATTTCACTCATAGTTTATACTTTCAATATTTTGATGATAGCGTTTGATAACAAGAAAATTTGTGCTCAGTAACATTAAAATATTATAAAAAAAGCTGCACAATGCCTCATTAAAATATGTTTAATAAGTACAAGATAAACAAATTAATTAGAAATTTACTAAAAACCGTAAGTTAGCATCGATACTAATTTAAACAGAATGGGAAGCTGTGGTGTTACTTAGTTTTAAGTTTATATTATGGTAAATACATATATTATATAGGATTAATTTGCTTAGGCAAAATCTTTTGTAAGAATATATTGTTTTATACACAGAAATCAATCTCTTAGGAAAGCACAAACGTGATAATTTATTTTTACCCTTAAAATTTTGTGATCGTCAAATATAAAACTTTAAGAAACAAATCCTCGTATTCATAACACGACGATAGAATAAAATAGATCCTTTACTGATCTTATATAAACATTTACTTAAATATATAAGATAAATAATACGAGGGATGTGTGTGATCAGAAAAAAAGAAGGTTACAAGCTGAAGCATTTGAAAACTACATATTGTGGAGAAATTTTGTTTCCCCAGAATGGAGAAAAATGGCGCTACTTGTCATACAGCTGGTTTTGCAGGTAGGTAGTGAAAGTTCTCAGACGGTTCAGGACGATTGAAATGACAAGAGCTTAGGAAATTGGTCTCGTTTGGAAGTGTGAGACATGATTCGATTTGTATGGTTAAAGAATGTGTCCAAAATGAAGCAATGAACAGACAACATGTAACGAAATGGTGTCACTATTTTCAATCAGGCAGACAGGATGTCGAAAACCTCAATATGGCATGGAGAGGCCGGCCAAATATACACGGCACGATTTAAAGAAATGATTCAAAATCATCGACTGGTAACTCTGAGTGAAACCTCGTCAGAGCTGGGACTGAGCTATGGTAGCGTGCAGCATATCGTTTCTGATGTGCTGCGATATTCTAAGACAGTTGCTGGGAGAAAACATCCACGAAGACTTGGCTCTATGCACAGGGACCTGATTTCTACCAAGACGGGATAAGCAAGTTAGTTCTGCGTTCTGATAAATGCCTAAATTGAATAGGTGATTATGTCGAAATGTGATAGACACGTATGCCTCTTAATTTGCTTCTGTATTTTCTGTCTATTGTTAATAAATATTTCTTTATTCGACTTGTAACCTTTTTTTCTGATCACCCCTTATACATTAATTTTTCCTACTATGAATTTATTAAATTTCTTTGCATAAAATGTCTGAAATTTCCAAAAATGTTTCAAAAAATTTTGTTACTTAACATTATTAAAATGATAAACATCACAACATCTATTTCAAGATATATTTTAATGATATATTCTTTCGAATTTACTTGTTAAAATATTATATCATCTTAATATTTTCTTACCATATACATATTAAAAAGTATTATATCGTGTGTTGTGTTTTGTTCGGATCCTTCCCAATATGCGTGGTATGGGAAAAATGCCAGACGACTTATCATTAATTAGACATAATCTTTAACTGGAAAACTGAGGAGATTTTATTTATTTCCGGCCAGTTATGCTGGTAGGAATAGTTTGGGTTCTTCAGCAAAAGATGGATGAAAATGGCTGACAGCTCACTAATTGGTCGCTCCCCCCTCTCGCTAACTGGGAAATTCAAACCTTAAGAAAAATAACAATGATGTCGATGTGGACAAATCACCAATATTGACTCGTTTATGCCCACTTATGACGTGTTCTATTTGGCTAACAATTTAATGTTATACATACGATGACTTCCCTTGCAAGGGGGTTTAGGCATTTTTTGATCCCGATATGAATTTTCTTAACGGTGCATAATTTAAATCTCGAAATCCCCGGATAATTTTTTTTGTTTAATTTAATTCAGTGTAATGTTTTATTATTGTCCACTATTAATTAACGTTGTTAAATAAAATCCATGAAAAGTTCAATAGAACTCAAGAAATAAAGTTTTTAACGGAGTTGCATCCAATATATTCAACGGTGGCTTGTTTCTTAAGCATAGGACATACATGTTTATGCAAAGTATCATGAAAGATTTTTAAAATTATAGTGCAATAACAAGTAACAATTTCAATAGTTATTTGATTTTTTATTAAAATATTTAATTTTACTGTAATTATTTTTAACATATTGATCATAATTGATCTAATAATAAATTTTAAATAAAACTGAAATAAATTTATTACAATAATAAAAGTTTTGATCAAATTAGTTGAATGTTCACACTTATTACATGTTGGTAAATTATTTAGTTATAGTTTTGACATTAGATTCATTCATCTAACAACAACAACAAAATACTTTGATAGAAAGATTTATGTGTGAATGTCGTCAATGTGTGAACTTTGGAGGACGCCATTTAGTGGACATAATTTTTAAAACCAATTAATGTAAAATATCGTGGTATTTGCAGTTCACAAACAAAAATTTTTTTCTCTGTATCTGTTTTTGTTTGTTTGTAACTGCCTTTTGAAAAAGAGGAAGCCAATGATTATAATGTGTTCGGTACATCAGCTCAAGTAAATCTAAAAGAGAGGTTGCGAAATAGAGCCAAAAGTGGGGTAATAGAGAGTATGGTCTCTTTTTACAATTATACGACTTTTTCAACGTGAGTTTATGCTGGAAATGCGATAGATTATGTAAATCCTTATTGAAAAATAGCCGTACTTTTCCAGCAATACGACTCTAGGTCCTGAATGGTTTTGAGAGGGAGAAGAGGAGTAGCTATTGCGCTTCCAAGACTGTTCTAAATGTGAGGCATAGGATTAATGATTGGAGATTTGGTTATTGAATGTATACAGTTAATATCAATTATTTCCAGAAGCTCCTCAGCTCCTATGTGAAAGAGTATTATCAGTTATAAACATAAAATCTAACAGACTGCACTACAGAAAAGGCAAATATAGGACTCTAAGTTTCATTCTAATATCTTACAACAATCACAGTTCGATCAAATAAAAATAATCTTTGACAGTCCCTCTGTGAAACATATGGAGCCTTTCTTACATGACACCTGTCCAAACAACATGTATGTAAAGTATGTAAGGTTTCTAGTATGCAAAGGGTTTCTGGTTTCCTCAAAATAAAGAAGTTGAGAATTAGTCCTTTATTTTAATCTGGACTCATACTGAAAAAATGATCTCTTTACTCCGGTGTCCTCGATATTTTTTGCATCATACTGAACAAGCTTGTATCACGTCATATCGTTTCATGCTTTAAAAAAATCTAACCCTTAAGCAATTTTTTAAAAAAAGTTTCGTAATTAGAGAAACTTTAACTTGATTTCGAATCTTAAACTCTTATGTTTAATGGAACCTGATGTCATTTCACAGAGATTAACTTTCTATTTGTGGAAACGCTTAGCCCTTTTAAATCCATTGATAAATTTCTTTTACTTTAAACTTTGGTTTAAAAAAAAATTCTACGCATTTATTTATAACTCTTTAAACCTAAGGAACCTAATAAGCTTATAAATGAATATTTTTTATATCAAGTGTAAGTTGAATTAGAATATATATATAAAATTATTTTAAAAATATTTTTAAATTAAAAATTATTTAAATTTAATTTTTTTGTCAAAAAACTAATAAAAATTGACATACTTTCAAAATATTCTCATTTTTTGAAAAATGCTTTGATAATAATAATATTTTGCCTAAATATTGCATATATATGCATATATATATATATATATATATATATATACATGCACACACAAAATCCTCACCCGTTTGAAAAAGAGGTACGAACTAGAAATTCATTTTGCAAGTAAGAAAGAAATTATTTTAAGATGTATGAAACACATTCTTTATAGCTTGCAGAGTGTACTTAGAAAAAGCAAACATTTAGGGTTTTTTTTTTGTGTTCCACAATTATAAAATAAAAAACAGTGAGAAATCTTTAAAATTGAAAATTAAAATTAAATTTCTTCTATTTTCCCATTCTGTTTAGTATTAGGCTTCGTTATATTCAATAAAAATGTTCCTTTTTTTAAAAAAAATTTTGGCAAAAAAATTGACTTTTTAAAAGGTTACACAAAGCACTGTTTTTATAACTTAAATAACAATATATTATTACTTAATTCCTCTCTTTAACATGTCCTTCATTTATTAGTGATTATTTGAGTTCAATAACAAAATACAATCAAATTCTTTTTTGAAACTTTATTAAAAATAAATTCTTGTTTTTAAATAAGACATATTGTATTTTATATATGAAACAATATCCCTTCCTATAAAGAGGATTATAACTATATAGTCAGTTTTAACTTTTAAGACTTCTCATATTTATTAAGTGTCATAATAGGATGTGCAACTCCGCATTATTATAACTTTAGATAATGATATTTATAACAAATGACTTTAAGCAAAAAATGCCTATCCCTGTCTTAATTAAGTCAAATTTTTTAAAACGTCGTGTTTACTTGTTCCAGTTATTAAAAATTTATACACGATGCTGCATTTATTTTAGCTCAGTAAAGGCAATGTTTACACGTATTTTATTCGAAGTTTAAAGAAAGTAATCATAAAATGACAAATAAAAGATAAATCGAAGGGAAATTATGTGATTTTTTAAAAAGATTTTCTAATTCTTGACATGTTGTAGTGTTGGAGCTATGTTGTAGGAATTAGTTACATTGACTAAAAGTTAAATTGAACAAATAAGGCTTACCTATTTTAAAAATTAAACGTACCTATTTTTGAATATTGGGATGTGTGAAGGAGGAAAATATTTAATTAACACTACTGATTATATATATATACAAAAATATACAAAAATGGTTATATACCTAAGATAACTATAGTCATCATAGAATAGTTTTAGCCACAGAAATACTAGAGCAAATTCCTGGCCTTAAGAACCAGGATTGCAGATTTAAACAGTGTTTTTCGGCCAGCCAACCTTCACCTGAATTTGCCAATACTCTAAGTCATAGGGAAAGCAGGAAATTTTTAGAGAAGTTTAACTATTATTCTAAATAAAGCCATAATCTATTAATGTAAAACGATAATATTATAGCCTGTAATAATTACTAAAATATTTTAAAATCAAAGTTAAAACTATTAGATAAAGACTTGCCACGGAGAATTACAAACATATTCCCCGGCAGTGGACCATAACAGTAACGCAGAAAATTATTAAGTTTTGATAAAATAACATTAATACTATATATATACACATTTAAAACTCTATATTTTGTTTTAAAATTTATAGAAATATATATATATATAGCAGTAAATAATTCAAAAGAAGAGACTAATAAATCCCAAGAATCCTAAGATCAGACCGGAAGAACCAAGAACATGGAACCATGACAAACCAAAAAGAGAAATGTAGCTAGAGGGAAAAACTATTATGATTTTTCGAGCTGTCACTGGTTTAGGACAGTGAAACAGGAATAAACAATGTTTGTGAGATCTCAACCTTCTCCTGCAGCAGAAATTTTTTCTACACAATAGCTCCCAGTATAAACTAAGGCAAAAGCCTAAAACCACGTGGGTGAATATAACAGCAATAGAATAGAAATTGCAATATTAAATTACCATAGGAATCCGGAAGAAATAGACAAATATAAATATGTATAAACAAAAATATTTGCAAGAGAGGTTAATAATGAATATAACCATAATTAACAATAATGTAAATGAGCAAAGAAACTATAATCTTACCGATGTATACAAATTTCACAAATGTACTGACTCAATGCATTAAAAAAAAACACAGCAATACTAAGAATAAAGGCGCCATCTATATATATTTTTAGTAACTAAACTTAATATAAGCATATATTAAGAATATTATATACTATAGACTAAATATATTAAGAAATATAACAAGAAAATTATATACTATAAATAAATAGAAATGAATACTTTAAATAAAAATAATTAAATAGCTATAACTTTGATGACATATATTTATAAATAAAATTATCAACTTGTAAGTATAGAAATATTTTTAACTATATTAATCGTAATAATATATTAGTTAGCGATAAATTTAATATTTTAAATCTTAATAATTTTCTTAGCTATTGTACTGATCATGAATGATCTATTGATTTTCATTAAAATTACACATTTGTAGTTGTCTTAAAATAAATGACATATTTTAATAATATTTGTGCATTATATTTCAATTTTTTTCAATTTTTCATCTGTAATGATATTCATTCCTCTCATTAATTTTAACTATATTAATTTAAACTATACAGTTATCTACATACAGTCACAAGATGGCGCTACATGTTTAATAAAAAGTAAATATATTTTACTTTTCAGATGAAGGCTGGGTGGCTTGGTTGGTTAGTCGCTGGCCTTCTGCACTTAAGGTTGCGGGTTCGACTCCGGCCTAAGTCGGTGGAATTTCATGATAGAGAAAATCGACTGCGGCAATGTCGATTATACTGCCCGTAAAAGAACCCTAGCGTGTCTGTTTGGCTTGGATGCTCTCGGCAAAAGTAAATCCCAGTACAGGTTCGCATCGTCAGAGCTCAGGTGCCTCCATCTGAGGAGGAAACTGGGCGTCAAAATTACTTGCGGCGATTGGTATATCTGGTGCCACACTAAAAAGAAAGAGACACCAGATTCCGGAGAATGTACTATGTTTGCAATGGTAACACACCAATCCACAGCGCATTAGAAATAAAAATATTTTTTTTATTGGAATTGCTATATATGAGATTGGGGTCCTCTTCATTCTAATAAATTTCATATCAATATTTTTTATTTTCAAGTACATGTATATAAACTTACTCATATTTGCTCTTATTTTTACTAATTTTTACTTTCATGCGGTGCTACTTTTGGTTCGTTTTGTTTTGACGGGAAATATTAACATGCGGAGGTGTTGACGGGTGTAGATTCTTTGTCTTAACAGCCTTTTATACGAATGTTTTAACTTTCTATTAGCAAATAGTTTATTAATATTTCCTGTTATAATTTATTTAATTAGCATTGGTGTTTTTTTATTTTCTACTGATTACATTTTTATAGTATTTCCTCCTTTCCTTATAGCTCAGTATTATAGGCAAAATACAGGCGATGGAAGGCTGGTCAAGAAACATTGTTTGAACTTGTATTCTTGGTTTCTAAGGCCAATAGCTTGCTTTGTACTGCAGTGGCTAATCTTTCTTTTATACTGTCGTTTATACATAGGATTACAACTATTTCTATATATTGTTATGGATTTATATATATATATAATCATAGTATAATAAAGTGAAAAAAAAAAACGACAAAATTATACAACCAACAAAACTAAAAGATCGGAACCAGATTCTAAGAAACATAACTATAAAATGAATGGTGGAAATGAATATTGTGCTAGATTTAAAAACACGTATGTATAACAGGAAACAGAGTTAGAACTCCGAAGAAACCAAAACTAAAATGGAGACCTATTATGATTTCTTAAGCTATTGCTGAATTAGGACTAGCAAAATTAGGGCTAAGTACACTCTACGGATCCACCTTCCAGGTACGGCAGAAATTTTTGACGTAATAGAAAAAAAAAGAGCCATGTTGAAAAGTTAGGCTTAAAACTGACAAACATGTATTTTGCATCAGACAGTAAAATAAAATTAATATATATATATATATATATTATATATTATATATATATATATATATAATAATCTTTAATTACCCAAAATAATGATATTCCATGAAATACCCAATCGATGTAATCCATTTTTGCTAAGAATCAGCGAATGACGTTTCTTATTACATTATGAATTCAAGGTTTTCAAGCCCATAAACAAAGTCACACTTAAAAAATATGTCAATTATTTACGAAAATTATTAGAAATCACTCCCAAACAAAATAAATAATTAAATTCCACTGAGAAATTTTTATAAATATTAAATTTCTCATTGCATACATGGATAAATTTTCAAAATGCACATACATAATTCACTGCTATCCGTCGTCATCCAAAGAACGCATCTTCCTGTGATGAAATAGTTCAAAATCGCTTTCGTCACTTGAAGATACAATTTCCATTGATTTATTTTTCTGCACAATAAAATAAGTGATATTTTTTTTGTGATGACGTTTGGTTGGTCAGTTGCTTGTGATCGTCGTGATAATTACATATGCATGATCGAAGCTCTTTTTGGAATTTGAAACTCTTTTCGGAATTGGTATCTATTTTAAGAAAATACTTTACCGATTTGTTGGAAAACTTGATCCCTCCATATATTTTATCCACTATCAAAGAATCCGGCTCTTCTTGTCCGACTTTATAATGTATGAAATTATTGATAATGTCACTGTCATTGAAAGTTTTGTCTTCTATCAAGTAGGCGTTGAAAAAAAACAATTGAACGTGCATTGTCTAGAGAAACTGTTTATAACCAATGTGAATAGTGTATGTATACAGAAAACATTCTAGTGGTGTCATAGCCGCTGAAATTCATATACCGCATAAAAAGGACCGCACAAAAGAGGCTGTACTGTATAAGTCTGTGTTAGGTATTAGAGTATTTATGATTGATATTATTTAAAAATCATTAAAAAAACAGTTAAATATATTGGCATATTATATTTATTTGGTGATCCTGTTAGTTTTGTAAGGGCTTAGAACAAAAATTGCAGGAACACATTTTAAAGACGCAACAGAAATTTCAATAAAGATTTTAAATTTCCTTTGAAATAAATTTGTATACATATATTGTATGCACTTTCTCTTAAGATAGTTGAAATATTCGTTTCTGAGGTAAATAATGCATATTTATTAATCACATCACGTAATGTTTGAATATTCTCCCAATGCAGTTTGTATAGCTTATTACTTTTTCTTTATTAAAGATACTCGTAAATAGCCAGGAATACTTGCATGTACTTCTGATAAAGAAAAAGTAAATAAGTTTACTGTTTCTGAGATATATTTGACTAGAATAAATGTTTTGGTTATTAATAAAAGTGATTACCTTTTCTTTATTGTTTGCCTTTCTATTCAGAAATCTTTTATTGACACTCAACTTTTATTTGTTCCAATTTATCATAGCTTTTTTATAGATATTTGTGCGAATACATGAATGCCTTGAATTAATCAACTAAATTAGTCACGAAATAAGACAATTATTCTATTTCTCTTAATGGATATTCATAAGTTGCGAATTGGTAATACTTGCTGGCTTTACATATATATAGGAGATGTTTGTCTTTGGATAATATTTAATTTCTGATTGCTGTTTTGAGTAAAGTATTTAATCAACTGTCTTAGAAGTTCTTTATATATAAGGGATTAAAACGATAAGTGTTTCGTTTGTTCAAACTTTCATTCTACTTATGATATTTGTCAGATGTTTATTATAGCGCTGAGATAAGAAATTGATTTTGGAAGATATTAGAATAAATACTTGTTCTGGTCATGGAGCGATTCGTCTTAGAATATTATTTGTGTTTAACTTCTGGCTGCTATTTCAGCATCTAAATTTTTTAAAACAAGATGATGCTAAAATGCATATCTGAATAAAAAAAAACATTTTTATTTGATTTCCTTATTAACAATAAAGACGAATTTCAAGCATTTGCTTTTGGACCAAACTTATGACAGCTTATAATTGTATATAGCATAATATGTAATTTAAACATAAGTGTTTTATATAGTAATATAATCTTATATCAAACTAGTTTCACTGAACTGCATATAAATGTAGGATGTCGAATAAATAATTTAATAAAATATTCGATATGTTAATACATTATTTATTAGATATGTGTAGTGGTATAATATTTTACTCTTAATTTTACTACTTGCATATACACACACGTACAAATATATCTAAAGTAATACGTTTTGTAACAGTTGTCTTATATGAGTAAAACTTCTTAAAAGTTTTTAATGAACATGTTAATATTAGATATTTTACTTTTTTCATGCTTGTTCACACAGTTCTTTTGTTTTTAATTGAATCACTAATCTATCTATCTATATATATATATATATAAAGGAGAAAAGCGACTCACTGACTGACTAATAACGGACTGACTCTTCGGAACTATTCAACCTACAGACTTGAAATTCGGTAGATATGTTCCTTTCATGTAGTAGAGATCCGCTACGAACGGATTTTGTGAAATTCCAAACGTAAGGGGTGGTACGGGGGGTTAAGGGCCAGTATAAATATTTATTTCTATTTTTAAACCCCACGACGTGCATTCTTGAAATTGGGTAAGCACATTCCTTTCATAAAGTAGAGATCCGATACAAAATAAGCTTGGTGAAATTCGACCACCAAGTAGTGTTGCAGGGGCTTCGGGGGCGTTATAGATAATTATTTCCATTCTGAAACTATTAGATGCACTGTCTTTAAATTTATTAAATAAATTCCTTTCATAGAGTAGAGATCAGCTACAAGATGGATTTATTGAAAATAGCCCCCCAAAGGGCGTTGCGGGGATTCAAGGGCGAAATAGATAAATATTTTCGTTTTTAAACTACTTGACCTACCTGCTTGAAAATTGGTTGGCACGTTTCTTTCATGGAGTAAATATCCGCTACAAAATGGGTTTTTTGGGAAAATTGACCCGAGGGGTGCGGGGGGGGGGTTAAGGGGAGTTATAAATAATTATTCGGATTTTTAAACTATTAGACGCACAGTCTTGAAATCTAGTAAGCAGATTCCTATCGTAGGGTAGAGACACGCTACAAAATGGGTTTCGTGAAAATCGACCCCCAAGTGCCGTTACGGGACTTAAAAGGGGCGTTATAGATAATTATTTCCATTATTAAACTACTGGATGTACAGTCTGGAAATATGATAATCAGAATCCTTTCATGGACTAAAGATCTCCTATAGAATGTGTTTTGTGCATGGGCGATCAGATACTTTACGGACGACATTGTCCATGAAGTATCTGACGCAACCCGGGTAAAAATGCAGCATTTCAAGGTGCACTTTATCTACCAGGGTATCGAGGTATCTCATGGCTGTTTGCTTACAATCGAAAAACACCAGGGCACCACTTCTATGCCAGCAAAACATGCCTCACATCATCGCATTCTTACAAGATCCGTGTACAGTACCAGTAAGGCAAGACGGATTCATGGTTTCGAGGGGTTCTCTCCAAATTCGACGACTTCCATCAGCGCAAAATAAAGTGTAGCATGATTCAACCAATCACATTACCCACTTCCAATTCTCAAGCTGTCCAGTGTCTTTTTTCCGACACCACTACAAACGAGATTTGGCATTTCGGAAGTTTTCCATTCTGTTGGGAAGAGCCTTGGTTGGGGATTTGTATCAATTAAAGCACTATAGAGTTCTTGTTCTGTGGTACAATTCGTCGAAGACGACGACGCCCACTCTCTTGGAAATCTGTGCTCGAACCGTGGTTGCGTCTTCTAGAAAGGGACTGTGAGTTCTGATTTAAAAACCTTTGCTATGGCCGCTTTTGAGATCCCAGTGAGTTATTCTGTCTTCGAAATCGAAACCCCTGCGAAACGAGCAGCAAAAATAAGCCCTT
The DNA here is from genome assembly GCA_019973975.1 of Trichonephila clavata. Taxonomy (NCBI): domain Eukaryota; kingdom Metazoa; phylum Arthropoda; class Arachnida; order Araneae; family Nephilidae; genus Trichonephila; species Trichonephila clavata. Next base: position 64,135 of record BMAO01010777.1, read on the forward strand.
TTGAAAATGGAGAAATATCCGTCGTTTTCCCCATTTTATTTCATTTGTTGTGAAGGCTATCTTACACCTTACTTACACCTTACCTCAACCTAGCACGCTCCATTCTGCCCAGATAAAATCAGCAGTTGAAAGATGGAACTGTCCGTGGCTGCAGAAGCTCTCTTTAGGCAAGAAGTGGGAGAGCCTCGTTTCCAGAGGCCCCCTCGATCACAACCTACCCTGTGCAGTTAGTGTATCAGCTTTTAGGATGAGGACAGGACATGATTATCTTGTCGCACATCTTCACCGCATCAATGTCCTACCATAACCAGAGTGCCAGCTTTACGGCTACGGTACTATGAATGTTGAACACCTAAGGACTTGCTCTGCTTTAGACCACAGTAAAAACTATCAAGGCAGTATTTTCAAGGAGGCCCATCTCTATTGGTCAGCGCGTCACCTAATGACCCAACAGCCAAAGGTGGGCGTTGGATAAGAAAAAGAAGAAAAAGACTTATACTAGCCTTTGAACCATGTGTAACCCACATCATAAATAAATTTGCAAAACTAAAATCTCAAATCATTGGCCAGCGTGTGTATATTTTTGCTGTAAGAATTAAGAAAGTAACAGAGAAAGGAAAAAGATTTTTTCCTTTTCTTTTTCCAAAGATTTACAGAAGTTGATAAGAGTTAGAGAAAATGCAACATCAATATGAAATAAAAATCTTAAAATCCTGATAAGATCGCAGTAATAAAAACAATATAAGAATAAAATTAAACAATTTCATATACACAATTTAAGTTTTTATTCATTAACATACTTAAGAGTTCGTTAAAATAAAAATAATTTGTAAATTTCCTTTTATGGTATTTCATCACCAAACAGAAACATGAAAAATAACAGAAAAACTATTCTATATATTCATACTCTAAGATTTATTGACATGAACTTAACATACAGTTAATTTTCTTTTTACTTTATATAATTCATAGCTTTTTGAATAAAGTTTATATTAAATCCATCATAAAAGCAGTGAAGCTTTAGAAAAATTTCAGTTTATCCATTTTGATTTCTAAACTTTAGAAAAGTTATGCATGTGCACGCACTGCAAAGAAATATGGCTTGCAAACCCATATATTAGATATAGTTTTCTGAAGAATATTTCGATAATTTACTGTTATTCCAGAATTCAAAGGCGAATAAAAGTAAAATTCCGTCAAGTTCTAAGGGATAAAATGCGACAATCAGGACTATGACAGCCATACAATTACGCTGAAAAGACTTAAAGCTTAAAAAGAAAAAAAAAATAGTATTAAATTCTACGAGAATTGAATTTCAAAAACAATGCGCATTTTTTTTCTTTAAAAAAACCAAAGGCCCATATCAAACAGCGAAAGTTTGGAAGCTGAAATCTGATTTTTTCCAACGTCTTTTTTTCGCAGAAGGGATTTATTTTTTTATATTTTTTTATTAAAATGTGAGATACTCGATTCCTCCTTTGAATTGTGAAAATGTAAGATAAAAATAGAAATAATAAAAAATACTCATACATATTCCATCCAAGCTTAAGCTCCCTCCCCCCCATCTCCTCAAAGGTTATTTTTCAAAATGAAATATTTTGAGAATAAAAGAAAATTTTGCCGTATTAAGCTAAGTTAAAATAGATAAATACTCAAACTGCTTTGGTTTACTGTTGCTTGTTTTGTTATATAACATTTTATAAGAAATACAGGAACATAGGATAAAGTTTTAAATTTTTTTCTCTGTTACAACTCGGCATACAAGAATGTTCTCATGTTTATATATGTAAAATATCAAACAAAAGAATTCGTCAACATTATTATCTGATAAAGTTTCCAGTTTCCCTGCCTTCTGCTTATATCTTCTTTATATATAAAATATACGAGTCACAGTGTTTGTCCGCGATGGACTCCGAAACTACTCAACCGATCATAATATAATTTTGCATACTGTGTGTCATTTCGTCCAACTTAAAACATAGGAGGGTTTTTATTTCAATTAATCACTCCATAATTTTTTTATTGCCGGAAATGTGAAGAATCCGGAAAAAACGTTGCCAGAATCCCGTAAGGGAATAATCGCAAAATGTGGCATTGCTCATGTGTCTGTGGAAGTAGATATTGCAAACCAAAATGCACGGAAATTAAGTGCCTGGCGTATTTCGGGGTGTGGAATCCGATTTTCGAGTCAGTTTCCAAAAATAACCGTAACTTTGCCGGATATAGCCGGCCGGCCGTATTTTAGACACAACATAACAGGGGCTTGCATTAAAAGCCTTGAATCGGGAAAACTTGGACCCTGGCGTACTTCAAAATGGATAATCCGAATCTGAGAGAGATATCCAGTCTGAGAAATAACAGTAACTTTGCCGGATAATTCAGGATGACCGTCTTTTACAAAAACCGGGGCAGGAGCTCACCCTTAAAGTCTTGGCGCGGGAAAAGTGTATTCCTGGTGTAATTTGAGATGGTTTAAGCGAGTCTGAAATCGAATTTTAGAAATTCCTGTAACTTTGCCAGATAATTCCGGACGACCCTAATGCCCCTTCCAGGGACTGAACTTGCCGGCTCAAGGGAACAAAAAGTAATTTCCAATTGTATCTCGGGGCGGGAAACGATTATTTGAAATTATATTTCAGAAACTTCTCTAAACTTGCCAGATATTGTCTGAATTAGGAGAAAAGGCAAATGATTCGAGTCCCACGTGTCTGGAGATTTCCGACAGGTATTAACAGCCATTACACGTTCTACTTTTGCTCACGAGATTAACGCCTCTTTAAAAGCAATCGTTTTGATGGCGAAACGTGGAAACTCTTCGACTGACCATAAACACGCGAGTACATTTGCAAGATGATCAATCTGAGCAAATATTTCCTTACAAACTACTGAATATCGGAAACGGTGAAGTAGAACTTCATCCCAATACATAATGCATGAAATACCCAGACGATTTATGTAATGTTCTTTAGGCAAAAAAGAACTGACTGAGAGTGTCTTTCCGGATATACTGTATAATTATCTTGATAATTATTGCCTCTGTAATCCTGTTACTTAATCAGAAAAAATGTTGATATTGTAATGAAATAAACTTTCAGACACAGGGTTGTTGCCAGTTGATCCAACGTTTTTTAAACCAATCGACACTATTGTTGATGAAAACAAAACCGTAAATTTTTCAACCGAGTTTTTTAATTCTCTAGAAATATCAGGAATGTCACCACATAATCTTCGGTTGATTCCCTGGTTATTATCTGCGTAACTTAAATTCACCTAGATAATGCAACGGTGCACGTTGGATCATCAAAAAATTATACCGGGAACTTCTTGATGCAAAAGTTTTGACTGTAAAATTTGAACGAAAATTCGGTTCTGCCACTACGGAATTTGTTGCCACGTATTCCACTGATACCGTCAGAATCTCTAATACCATTCAAAAGGCTTCAATTCCCGATTCGTTTAGCTTTCGCGATGATCATAAATGAATCTGAAACCGAACAATATTCATTTGATATACTTGGACATAAAAATTCATCTTTCTCGAATGGGCAACTAGATGTTACATGCTCACGTGTGCGGAAACCGTTGAATCTATTTGAGTTAGCAAAATACGGGTTACCGTAAAGTATTGTGCACCGATTAGCGATTAGTTCTATAAAATTATTATTTGTTATACTTTAAAATGATAAAAATAATTTTAAAAATTGCAAAGAATCAACGTTATGCACCACATTTATAAAATTAAATCTTCATATGTTGTTACTTAACGACTTCGTTATTAATTCATGCATTATACTACACTCAAATAGGAGGTGAATAAAATGCAAAATTAAAATAATTTTTTGTTTTATACTTTATTTCAATCCTCCAAAATTATAAACGAAGATTTATTTGACTGCATTGAATAGCTTAGAATAATATTGAACAAAGCCACAGTAGTATTAAAACAAAGCCACAGCAACGCGTGGCCGGGTCAGCTAGTCTTTTTTATAAGAATGGTTAACTTGGAAGAATTTTGGGCAATTTCTGGACAAAACACGTCCCATTTGCGATGTCAAGTAAAATCAGTAATTATAGAAACTAAATTGTTATTAATGACAATTACAGAAATCCTTCACAATGCACGCGTACACAAACAGAAGTGCTACTGTCACGAGAGAATGAAGAAATTCACATGAGGATTAAGTTATGCACACTTGGTAACAGCCCGTGCAACGCCGGGCTATACGAAGCGGGAAGAAACCCGTACAACCGGGCAAATAAATCAAAAAAATTTAGAAAAAGGGAATTTTAATAGCATATACAAAAGAAATTGCACCCAAAACTGGACGTGCTGATATTGAAAAGTTATACGCTAGGTAAAAGTCAGTGCAACGCCGGGCCAAGCAACTAGTTTTATTATAAAAATGGTTAACTTGGAAGAATATTGGGGAATTTCTGGATGAAACTCGCCACATTTGCTTTGTCAAGTCGGGATTATTTTCTTTAATTTTTCATGTTGTAAATTATAACATTGTGTATTTTTTAAGAATAACTATAATAAAATAGAATGCTTAAGTTTTTCCTACTTTTTTTCTTCAAAATTATATTCATGGTAATAGTTTTTCAGTCTGTTATGCAAATGGAATTGAATATTAAATATAGGCTAGCTATCAATAATGGCATGTGTATTTTTCAATAACAATACAAAGTCTGGAAGGAAATTTATTTATATTTTATATAGATAAAGACTGCACACGACATTAGAAATAAACAATTTTAGTAATTTAAAATAAATCCTTTAACTTCACTTACATGAGAAAAAAAAAACTCTAACTATTGAATCCATTAACATTTATTTGCCTTTCACATTATTTTTTGAGAATTATTCAACATTCAAATAAAACGATGGCAATATAAAAAAAAGTTAAATAGAATTGGAATCTTTCACATTTATCTGAATGAAATTTCAATATTTTGCAAAGTGATTTCAATAAAGTGACATATGTATATATGTACTGTTTCTTAACATTTGCAAACGATTTGAAAATTCGCATTCACTCCAATGATGTAGTTTTTATTTTTAACTCACAATTATTTTTAAATCTTGTCTTATCAATGCTTCTTGTGTTATATGATCTGCTTTTTAGAGCTCAGATTGAATGTATCTAGTGTGAGGATCTATGATTCTATATTATTTCAAGCCAATCCATCATTTCGCTGTTGAAATGCTTCAATATTTAAATTCTTCTACTCATATTTATTAAAAAAAATTACGTTCTTTTTTTTCTGAATGTGGTAAAATCTGATAAAAACAGCAGAATTTCTACTATATCTAGTTGGACTATTAGAAACTATTTCGTAATACATGTGTAATTAGAGAGAAAACTTGCGTCTTAAAATTATGGTATTATATCAGAACAAAAAGACTCAAACAAAAGAGAATAATATTAATAATTATTATTTATTGATTATAATTGTGTGTTTTTCTTCCGATCTAATATTTAATTGCTTATTTTGCTACAAATATTTACTTACTGCTTCAACATACTTTCGTAAGCTTTGTATTTTTTGTTCTGTATCTTATAAAAAGAACATTTTTAAATAAATACATTTTCAAAATTCGAAAAAAGTAAATGGATCAATGAATTATAAACTATATTGATTATATAATAATCGAACCACCAGTTCTTACAATTTTATAGAATTACTTTACAGTAAAAATAGCATAATATTCTGTTTTAATGATCGATCGTATTTTTTTCCCCCTTCTAGATCAACAATCCTAAATTTTTGATATTAGAAGTCAGTCTCTAGGAAAACGTTTCTTCAATGAAAAGAACTGGACAGTACTCAAGATTCAAGAGCATTATTTCTACTGCTATTAGTGGGAATATATAAGAAAATAAATAAAGATTTTATCTCCTGATTTGTGTATTTTTCTGAAGAAAAAACTGTATTCTCTCTCTAGAATAATTCACTAATGAAAGTCACGTAGAATTAAAATATTTTCGTACGCTAGAACAATTTTTCACTGTAAAAGAATTCAAAGTGGTTTACGGATGTTTACATTTTATTTTTGCTTTAATAAATCCTTAAGTGAATATTTAGTTTTGGACATAAAACTAAACACAATTATAATTTCAATTGTATTAAAATCCTTCAAACAAATGTTTTAATTAATTCATTTCAAAAGAATTCAAGAGTTAATAAGTTTTAATTGTCTTATGAATCCTTTGAAAAAAGATTTGCTCGAAAAAATCCGATCAAAATGAAAAATTAAACCAAAAAGAAGTTTTAAAACGTATTTAATTTACAGGTGATTAGTTTAACTATATATTGGTCGCTGAGTCACTTGGAATATCATATTTGGTTTTTTTTTAACCGTGTTTAGTAAATAAAGGCATTCTTTAAAGGCAATCATTTTTGAAAATATACTGCTGGAGTCTAAAAGTTTCCGGTGTGGTCCCCTATGTTCCGGCAGGTGTTTGTTAAGGGGGGGGGGTAATTCCTGTTTCAGGGGAGGGAAAGGAAGGAAGAGAAAGGAAGGGAAAGGAATTATATTCACTGTTTGAGTGTGCGTGTAATAGTATTTTAAGGTACCCGACTACTTCCCACAACTTTTTTTAAAAAAAAATGGAGATATGGGGATTTTTTGTGGTTTTTAGATTTGTTTAGTACATTTTAAGAAAAATATGCTAAAATTAAGAGAAAATACGCATTTACACTAATATAATACACTCATAAATGCATCAGTACTGCTCAATGTATTTCGTAATTAATTTAACAGTTCTAAATTAAGAGCAATTTTAATAATTACCAATGACTCTATGGGTATGTTTATGTTATATACAAAATTTAATACTTATTTTGATAATTTGAACGGTTTATAATTAAAGTCGTATTGTAGTTTTAGTCAAAGTATAGTATTATTGAATTCAATACATTGTTATTGTACGGAAGGGGGGGGGCAATATGAAAATAATGATTGAAAATTGGGTCGCAAGTACTGAAAGTTTAAAAAGCACTGCACAACAGCACGCATTTGATTGAAGACGAAACTGTCAATGACAGTGACATCATCAATATTTTTACAGATTATAAAGACGGACAAGAAGAACCGGATTCCTTAAACGCGGATAAAATATATGCATGAGATCCAGATTTCAACAAGTCGAAAAGCATTTACTTAAAATAGATACCAATTCCAAAAGGAGTTTGAAATTTCAAAATGAGCTTAGATCATGCATATCTGATTATCGTGACATTTTCAGGGAGCTGACCAACTACTGCGTCGTAAAAAATTATCTCTTTCTTTATGGTACCAAAAAATAAATGAATTGAAATTGTATCTTCGAGTGACGAAAGTGATTTTGAACTATTTCAACGCAGGAAGAGGCGTTCTTTGGATTACGACGAGTAACAGTGAATAATGTATGTGTGTTTTGAAAATTTATCCATGTATACAATGAGAAATTTAATATTTATAAAAAAATTCCATGTGGAATTTAATAATTTATTTTGTTTTGAAGTATTTCAAATAATTTTCGTTAATAATTGACATATTTTTTAAGCGTGACTTTTATTGCGGTCCCCTCCGCCCCACACAAAAAAAATTCTGCAGTATGCCTGTAGTTAAATAAATATATGTAAGTATTTATGAAATATTTTCCGCGTATTTTTTGTGCAGTCCCTATCTACCGCATAAAAACATGCTTTTCTGTAAATATAACTAAATATGAAATCTATGAATTAAACCATAATTTTGATAATATTTTGTAACATTCATTTAAAATTTCCTAAGGAATTTGGTATTAAATAACAGTTTAAAATTAGTTTATTAACAAGTCACTGGATATTAGCTCATTTCTCGTTTGAAAAAGAATTTTATAATACGGTTAACTTTAGTGTAAGGAATTATTAAAGAAACTGCTATAAAAGCTGCCATAAATCTTACAGCAAGATTTCAACTTATTTTTGTATATCATTGTGCCAAATTTCACACCTCAAAGATATATGCTCCATCAATCGAATATTATATGATTTCGTATTTTCGATGGAAATCACATAAACGATTTTAGATTTATTTACTATTTGATCTGCATACAGTACTCGAAATAGTAAATTCATGTCGTAATTTATCTAAAGTTTTTTTCTGAAAAATCATTCATCCTTTTATACTTTTACGTGAACGTATGATACATCTAATGTAGGGATAAACTCGGGCATGCTGTTTGGTTAAACATATGAGGTTGCTTTTTTTCTTATGCTAGGATATATCTTTTTTTTTAATCCAGGAATATCTAGCTTAAAGAAGTGAACATGCATTAAATTTTCTAGAAATGGAATGTATAGAAAAAAGTATTTGGGATGGCGGATTCTCTTCTCGAAGTTGTATTGATTCGATTTTTTCCTATCGAAAAACTCCAAAGTTTTATTTTTTTAAGGTTTGGTGGAAAAGTAAGATATATTCCTAATTCGATTTTTAAGATTGCTTTCCGAAATATAGAAAATCATATCAAGCAATAGTACTTTTCATATAAGAATCGTAACTGTGAAAAATGACTTTTTGGTGCCTTTCCAAATAACAACTAAGAGTGATCTTTTAAAAATATCACCAATTGATTATATAAAGTTGCAATGATTAATAGCAAATACATTTTTAATTATGAGACGTATCGAAATGATTTTAGTTTCAAGTAATTATTTGTTAAAACGTGATACTTTATAAAAATTCGTAAATCAAAGGGCAAAAAAAGGTTCAATATATTACAATTTATTTATTTGTAGTGAGTTATTAAGGGAATATGTGTATTAAATTGATTTTAAAAATGTGTGAAACTTTATGTTTTTGTAACAGTATAATAAAAAATACTATTTTATACAATATTAAAGTAAACATAACATTTTTAAAGTTTTAAAATGAAAAATAACATAAAATATTATTAAAATTCCGAAATGACATTAAAATATTTTTTACCTTTCCTGTAAAATATCCGGATATTTATTTTTCATAAATAAATTATTTGAATTTATATTTATTTATCATGTATTTTCCTTTACACACATTTTCATATGTTACAAAACCACCATTAAGAACAACAACACAATGTGAAGAAAACAATGTTTGATGCAGAATTTTCCAACATGAATGAAATTTTTAAGTTTATCATATTTGATGAAATCAATATTAACTTAATGATTATTTTAGATTTAATAATACATAATACATGAAATAAAGAGGGTTATAATAAATGTAGTAAAAAAACTTTTTGTTGAGCATATTTATTTATATATGCAGACTAGGAATTTGATATACAGTCGACTCTCTATAATTCGAAGTTGGAGGAACCAATGAGAGACTTCGAATTATAAAGAGTTCGAATTATCAAGAGGGTAGAAGAAAACTCTCAAAATACACGAAGAGATTTTTTTTCCTAATGAATTTGAATTTGAAACTATGTAATAAAACATTAATTCTACATATGTGTAAAATTATTGAAAGTATTTTTAATAAGTGCATAATATACAGTATAAAAATATTATACAGAAAAAAATCCTGTATTTAAAGAATACATTCAATACATGCATACACAATCCTACGCATCTCTTCTTCACAATAGCGGGCCTTCTGAATACTTGTGTAGCAAGGCCATATCTTAAACAAAAGATATGGACAGCTGACAACAGGTGTGGTTGGTCTATTGTCCACTTGAAGAATGAAAGAAATAAAAGTGTCTTTTCATTTGAGGAACCAGAAAAAGCAAGGAAAGGGTAGTAAACAGATGGTCATCAAAGGGGATATGTTGCAGGGAAGACACGCAGTGACAATACAACGCAAAACTTGTAAGCTTCAACCTGTTTGCTACAGGAATGTACACGATAGTGAGTGTCTGAATTGTCGAGAATTTTATAAGATAACTTCAAATTATCGCGTGTTGTAGTCTGGCCAGCAACAAATTTTACTTCGAATTGTTGAGTGTACCCAAACGTATTGATTTAGTTCGAAATATCAAGTTTTTTATAGGGACTGAACTTATACTTCGAATTATTTTGAGAGGTTTATATTATCAAAAGTTTGAATTATCGAGAGTCGACTGTAATTGTTTTCAATGACGCTCAGATGAGACAGCAGAGAAAACTTTGCCATCACTATTTGAAAAAATTACAATTTATGAATGTAATAGTAATAATGAATATTATACCCTTAATAAATTTGTCCCAGTTAACTTCTTAATCTATTTACATGAAAAACGTATGCTGTAGTTCAAATAATTCGGATTTGTATGGTACTCTAAAGGTATATTTGAAATCAGTGGCGTAACGTGCACCCCCGCACTGCGGGGGGGGGGGCGCCCAAGGCTTCTAGGGGGCCCAAAGCCTGACTGACGCCATGAACGTAGAATTTCTCAAAGTTCGCTTCACATTTTTCAAAATCGAATTTTTAAGTGATTTTCCAATCAGCGATCAAACGTCATTCCTCATTAAACTTTCATACCCTCATTACATATTTTTAATCCTATAGCCAAATCAAAAAAATTTTTTTTTTCCTTTGCTGTAACCCAGACAACCAGAGATACTTTTTCTTTAGTGGGTTTTCTTTTTAAACCTTAATTACTAACAAATAAAACAGTCAGACGGAGAATCGGATAAAATGCTAGGGAGATACAAAAATTTCAACACTGTTATTATTACTGTATACATTACATTAGCAGTAGGGAGGGGAAAAAAGACATAATTTACTTTTTAAGAAGCAGCAGAGAAAATTATTGGCGTCTTTAGTCCCCCCCCCCCACTGTGTTTCAATTTCATTTAGCAAAGTCGTAAATAACGTACATCTGTTATGCTTTTTTTCAAGGAAAAAAAAATAGTATTACGATACTTGGAAAAGCATAGAGAGCATTTTAAATGAGAGCATAATGGAATATATCAGTTTCTTATTATTTTTTTCATGAAATCATTTTTGCTTCATACAAAGAACTCTCCTTATTAAAAGTAGCAGTATTTACGCTAGAATGTAATCGAACTTAGATCAAGTTCATCCCGGGATTCAGAAATGAAGAATCAGGCAATTGATACCTTTTTTTCTATCGTAAGAATTTTAAATCTAAAATTATTTTACAGTGTTCGTGTCTTCCTTAGAGTTGGTTTTTATTTATGTTACCAGGTTATCTATCTTTAGAGATTTCCAGTTTTCATAAATATTATAAATACTCTTTAATGTTATACTTTATTAACTTCGTTTACTCAGACTCCGCGTGATATTGTGTCCAGTTAAAAGTTCAAAATAAAAAATTTTACATGATGCATAAAGGTACATTATATATATATATATATATATATATACACTTGATGAAGAAGAGTGTTCTTAAGGACGAATGAGAGAAGATAAACTCTGAAGAAGCCACTAGACTTAATTATTCAATGCCGAAACGATTTCAGGAAGTTTTCAACACAAGTTGGCTGGTTATCCAACCAGCTGTTAAATAGCTCATTATCCTTTTTAAATAATTTTTATAGTTACTATTAAAATAGTGGACGCAGACTTTTTCTACTTGATTTTTGTTGGTATCGCTACAAACCTGTCCTTATTTTCAAAGCTATGAAAGCAAACAGAGTTCACTTTTGTTTATTCTCAATACTTGGAATAAACTAAATAACTAAGTAAAATATAATTTTAAAATTTTTTTTAAAATTCCGGTTTTTAAAAATTTTTTCGCCATTTATGTAAGCAGTACTAGGTGAAGCAGACTTTTCTAGCAAGTATATATTTCTAAGATCCGGCTTGGGGCCCAAGACCTGACCTTGCAGGGGGGCCCAATTATTTTCCGTTACGCCACTGTTTAAAATACATAAAAAAAATATAAATCTATGATGCACATTTTTTGCATCTTAAAATAAACATTTTATAGGATTTTGTGTTATACAAGGGAAAGGTCAAGAAGATTATAGCAGAGAAAATTTTGAACTTTTTCTGTCTGATTCATCATAGAAAAGAAATGTTGTAATCATTTCAAACAGGATTTTCCAGAATTTAATTGGTAATCTATATTTTTTTTTACATTAAAACTTACGTTTTAACGGCATGAGTTATTTCCTTTACTTATTAACGGCATGAATAATTAGAACATTAATACATTTGTGTGTCCTTTTAATCACTAACGCTGAATAAAGGTTCACGATGACAAATTAATAGTTGTGAACCGTAAGAAAGAAATTGTATATTGTCTTGCTTTTTAAACTACCTTACTGCACCAGAGGTATTGAAACGTAATATTCAAATAATATTAATTAAGGGAATAGTATCGTGAATTGAAAATCTTTTGAACTTCCAGGCTTGCTATTAGGGCACGTCTTCCTGTTTAATATTGATATAATTTATTACCAAATTATATGTATATATTTATTCATTTATTTCCTTATATCATCATTTTTTTCCACTGTGAAACAATAAAAGTGCCTCACTTCATCACGTTTGTCTCCATATATTGTCTGGACTGACCCTGGCCTATAGCCAATTAAGTTCGACTGCTCTTGCAAGCAAGCGGGTTTTTCTTAATGTTTCCACTGAATATTTTTCTTTTTTTTCCCCTCATTCATTTTATTTTGTTCTATTTTCTAGAGATGGCACCACATGTCATAATATTTTTTAGGAATTATCTTTTTGATTGATTACATTTAAAGTTTATGATTTTTTTCTTTGTATAGAAGCAGTTATTTTTTGGGGGGGATTTCTACTTTTGATTCCTTTTCTTAAAATGACCAGTCTTAAATCTGCTTTTTGAATCAAAATGTATTAAAATGGTGTAAATATGCTATTATATTTGTCAAAAATAACATTTCCCAATCGAAGACTACATGGAGCCAAAGAGGTTCATAAAAGCTTTGAGAGGTCCGTAAGAAAAACTGTATTTCGGGGAGCCATAATATGAACTAAGGGTTTCATGATAAAATATTAATTGTAAAATAATGCTATTATAGCAATAAAAAAAACTCTGGTGTTGTAGAAAAGCCCACAAAATTCCGTTTAGAAAAGATATTGTATTTTTAAAACTTTCTTTAGTAAACGAAAAAAAAAAAAAAAAAAAAAAACCCTTTCTCTGTAAAAAATTCTTAAAGAAATAATTATTTATATTTCCAAATATTTAAAAAAAATTTTAATTTCATATATATTTTTTTAAAAATTTACAATTTCTCTTTTTTTATATTTAATTTTTGATGTTTCTGATAAAAATAATTGCTCAAATACTAAATTTATCACGTATGCATATGTGGGGATCACATACTTAAAATTAGGTCTCAAGTGGTCCACGTACAAAAAAGTAGTGAGAATCCTTGATCTAAGTCATTTTAAACACCATATCACGAATATTAAAAAAATAGCTTGGCTCGCCACTTTCACATATTATTACAACCAAGATTGCTTTTAACAGAAGTGTGAGATATTGTACATCATTAAATATTAAAAAAAAATATAGTTTATTAAAAAGTAATTTGTTTTAACGGAAAAAAGGTATTTACAGAAATATTTTTTTCTAAAATTCCTGAGAGTAATTAACTATAGTTTAAAAAAAACTAACAAAAACACCCCTTTATAGTTAGTTGAACTATAAAAATTTAGTCGCCAAATCTGGAAATGGGATCTAAAATTAGTCGCGAGATGCGGGATGGGATCTGGAAATGGGAAGTTGTTAATCCTAAAGATCCTGATTAGGACAATGGAACAAAATTATTAAATTATTGCATTGTCATCGGTCCCTGGCAAGTGAACAAAATTTCGAATTTATCTGACCTTTTAAAGTGGGTAAAAATTGAGTTCAAAGATTTCGTTACATACAAGTGAAGCTTGTATAAAAGGGTGCTTTAAAAAAAAGAAAGCACTCGTAATTGAGTCAAAATATTAAATGTCTATCTCGATAAGTCAATGACTAAAAATCGGAAATACGTTTATTTTTCTCATTTCTCTTTGAGAAACTTGACTTTGTTCGCGGAATTATATAGAAACTAAAATTTTTAAGTTATTATTTCCCATTTTGTAAAGATGAAATAATATAAAACATTTCTTTTCTTCCGAGCTATGTTTCTATTTAAATAAAAAGTGATCTTCATAAATTAGTATTTTTTACTATCTCCATCGATCCCTCGTTATTATCTTTTTTCAGAAATTAATTTTCGTTTTTAATGAACTTTCTTCTAAAAATTTTAAATCTGTGACAGAATGTTACAAACTTTTAGGAAACAAATTTTGGATTTTAAAAATTTCATATGGTTTTCAATTCCAAAATTGTACAATTTGAGTCAGGTTCAGAAGCAACATATTGATGCTGTGAGTGGAATGTATGAAACGCTGCTTAAAACTCCTTTGTTGGAACTATGCAGTTCGATTTTTAAGGGTATACTGTACGATCCAATTGACAAAAAACAGTCAAAAAATCAAATCTAATATTTTTAGCCTAAATTATTGTTATATACTTTTCTACAAACTCACAAAACTTGAAAGCTTTAAGTTTACAAAACGTAGAGTTGTGATAACTTTTATGTTTGTCTCTATTCACATCCCAATGGAAAATCAAAACTTTAAGCTGACTTATCTCGGAGAAAGGTAAAATAAACTAGTTTGTCTTCATTTAAAATGCTAAGGCATTTTTCTATTGTGCCTAATACTTGGAAGCTTTTTTCACTTGTTGCTAATAGTACATGAAATAAAATTTTGCATGCATTTTTCAATCAAAGCAATACTTATTTAAAAAAAAAAAATTGAAATAACAATTTGCAAATTTTTTAAGGAATTTTCAATAAGAATTCATAAAACGAAATATTGTACGAATACCAATCATGTGATTGCAAAAACCATGCCAACTTTTGTTATGCGTAGTTTGACGTACTTGTAAATCAAATTCTACATTTGTATATTAATTTTTGTAGGAGGAGTAGCATTTCAAAATCTCTTCATAAGTTTCAAGTTTTTTCCCTTAAAAAAAATGGTTAGCTTTTTTTTTATGAAATTTTGAGCACAATACCTGTTGTACATCATACATAGACATAGGAGGCAACGAAAAAATTATGAAAATCATTAAATTAAATTTTTTTGTGTAAATCGTACCATGTCCCCGTAAACTTATATGTAGCTTGTTTGTAAACTTCGCATAACTATTATGAGGTTGCTTTGTGTTGTGTTAAATGAGTGACTGTATGTTAACGTGAAAACCTAAAGCAACACGAGGGATATTCTTAAGCAACCTCGCAGTTTTGAACCACGGTCAAATGACAAAGATAACACGTGAATTGGCAATCTCCTCTCCTAACTTCTACTTTACGTCTACGGGAAGTCTTTGAACCACGACAAATTTAACGTGTCCAGCCCCTCTACTTGGCCGTTCTTCAGTGACATTCAGGCTCAGAATCATTATATGTCAGCCACCAGATCATGGCCATGACCATGACCACTAGGCTATAGAAGTCACAGAATTGCTTAGACGTATGACGTTAATAAACCATCAATCAATCAATAAAGGAAAGATGTGTATATTTCTAGCATTATCTGCAGATTACAATGCACATTGGAGAAATTAATCTCTTAACTATTTTGCCAGTACATCGTATGGGCTGTCGAAAGCTCTCCACAACCGGTTTGCCTGTACACTGTACAGGCACTGATATTGTCTTCTTTCTATCCTTGATTTGCACATATTTTTAATTCTTATTATGAGATTATTAGTGCTAATGTGTCTTTAAGAAATACAATTTGTCTATGATACTGAAATACTTCTCATCCGGGATTTTCTTTGTGGTGAAGGCGGGAATTTGTCATTGAAGGCAGAAATGTAGATCCTTAAAAGTATTCGATAAAGAACAGGGATTGGATAGGGAATGTGTGAATTCTCGCTTGAGAAAAAATGAAAATGGAAAGATAGTATTAAAAAAACCAGCCGATATTATCTCTGTCTCCATTGCAATATAAGGCTGGGTATTACTCAATGCTTTAAATTGTGTGTGCATATATAACGCAAACACGCACAAAATCCTCAATCGTTTGAAAAAGAGGTAAGGACATGAAATTTTTTTGTAAGTACGAGGAAAATTCTTTTAAGATATATGAAATGTTCTTCACGTTGCATGCAATGTGTACTTATGAAAAGCAAACATTTAGCGCTTTTTGTGTTCCACAATTATAAAATAAAAAAGTGTGAAAAATATAAAATTAAAATGAAATATTTCCATTTCCGCATTCTGTTAAATATGATGCTTAGTATTTGCAATAAAAAACGTGGCCTTTTCTTGGAACATTTTGGGCAAAAAAAAAAAAAAAAATTATCGCTTAAGGGGTGAACGTAGAAACAAGATCATGGACAGCCGAGTGATGAATACATGTTTCTGTTGAATTGGGATTTCAGTTCTAATGCCTTAAAGACAAGACATTAATGAGTAATCTAATATTTTAGAAACTAAATGTGTTGCAGTAAGAAAAACTTGCTTCTTGTCCCCTGTATAAGTTTGTATAGAAGTAATACAACTCTGCAGAGCGGTTTTAATGACCAATAAATCTCAGCCTTCTCGTATATCAGTACGAAGAACCTTTAAAATTGATAATTTATATAAATAATGAGTCAATTATTGTGATAAAAATTATTGTTTTATATTATCTATATACTTGTTTAACATAAATAGATTTAAATCAGATTCAAACAATTTTCTTCTCGAAAATCGAGATTACATTTTAATCTCTGCTTTAGTACGAATGTAGTCGTTACATTAACTTATCCTCATTAAAAATGTCAAGTTTGCGCCACTTTTCCTTAAAGGCACAAGGTATGAAAGAGTTAAATAAAAGTGCTTTAATCTTAATCTTGGAGAAAAATTCATGATTTATTCGAATTTTTGAAACCCTCTCCCCTTAAAGATGATCTCACACATGGGGAGAGAGATGTTTGAGAGGTTGATTATAAAAACGATTTTAAAAATAATTTTTTTAACAAAAAATTGCATTTTTGTAAATAATTGTATGAGTATTTCATAAGCAAATGCAAAATTACAAAGAAATTTGTATATCACATTTTTCTATATAAATATACAAATCACAATCCCCCCCCCATTCTTTTGGAGGTTCATTACTTTTTTGTCATGTATCATTAGTTTTCAAATACACTAATTTAATGGAAAAGTATATAATGCTTAGCAATTGTATAGTGAAATATTAAAGAAGTATGAAGGTTGCATATACTTTTCCTTCTTTTGTGTTCTTTATAAGGATGAATAGTTCATGACATATATGTGCACAGTGACGTAAGTATGATCTTACCGGTGTCGAGACACATCTCATTTTTAAATACCCTCCCCAGAAAAAGTATGTGTGTCTTCAATGCAGAAAATGCAGTTACTATTTTCGTTATACTCGGTGATATATCACAAATAATTTCAAACTATTTATTTTTATATCATAGATGCTGATGTAAAACAAATGAACTATATAAGGTATCCCTTTTTAGGCTTCATTCTATTTCGTGCATATTTTAGAGAACGTTAATAAAAAATTAGTAAGATATTCCTTTGTCCGTAGTTTGGTGTTGCAGAAACCTTGTTATTGCATGCTCGTTTTGTGTTAAATTATTCAAAAGACCTTTCCTATGAATACTACTGGTGATGAGGCAACTATACGGGCTTTACTTTTTTGTTTGATTAAGAAAGACTGAATTTCGTAATGCATCTGTGGAAGTTGCGAAAAAGTTACATATATGCTTAAATAAACGTCGGAGACTTCGGCTGTATATATTCAAAGTAAATTAATAATTTATTCCGCAATGGAGATGTATGGTTACAAGAGTCGAATTTATTCAGAGAGACAAAGAAGGAAACTGTAACTAAAATAAAAGAATAATTCTTAGTTTGTAATCCATATAGCAGTGCTTCTTAAACTCTATACTAGCGACCCAATATTCAATCATAATTTTCATCGCGCCCCTCTCCATACAATACCAATGTATTGAATTCAATAATACTATACTCTGATGCTAAAACTACAACACGACTTTAACCTCTTCAGTGCCACCGGCGTATATAAACATCTCTCTCAATCAAAGCGTTATTTTCTCTTAACGTACGTACATATATGTATTTACGAAGTACGGTCTTTTCTGTGCACTTCTATCCATAAAATTATTCCGAAGGTTTTGGAATGCAATAAAAGGACATGGACAGTGTTTGCGAAGAATTTACTTATTTCAAAGGATTTGCTTCTTTATTCATTTTCTTCCACCCTCCAATGCATCACGTACTCACGTCTACGTGGAAAACGGTGGCGTTGGGGAGCGAATCGCGTAGCTTGTTAATCGGCAGTTAAGGGATTAATTATAAACCGTACAAATTATCAAGATAAGTGTTA
Source organism: Trichonephila clavata (assembly GCA_019973975.1). NCBI lineage: Eukaryota > Metazoa > Arthropoda > Arachnida > Araneae > Nephilidae > Trichonephila > Trichonephila clavata. The sequence continues at coordinate 82,490 of BMAO01010777.1, forward strand.
ATTTTTGTATATAACTTTATATATGACTAGACTGGGGTCACTGGTAATTATTAAACTCGTTTTTAACTTAGTATTATTAAATTAATTATAAAATACACTGTGTGCAGTACTGATACACTTATAAGTGTATTATATCAGTGTGAATGTTAATTTTATTTTTTATTATGTCAGAATGTATTTTGTTTGTTTACTTTCAGTAAATTAGCAATTTTCTTAAATAATCTTTTGTTTTCGACTTTTCAATAGGCTCGCACCCCCCTCGTAGAGTTATCACGCTCCCAAAGGGGGCGCGCCCCACAGTTTGAGAAACGCTGTCATACAGTACTCATAGCCGCCCATCCGGTATAGTGGTCAGTGAAGCTGACTGCGGTGCCGCAGGGACTGGGTTCGTATCCCAGAGAAGAGATGGATGTTTGTGTTGTAATCTTTCTTCTGTCTGTGTTGTTTATCCCCGTGTTATACGTTCGGTGGTGCACGGGGTTTAAAAATGTTAAAAAAAAATATAGTACTCATAACAGAAGGATTAATTGATTCTTTAATTAACATCGCATTCAGAAGCAAGAAGATGACCTTGTAATTTATAACTATGTTAAAGTAAAGAGGACCCTTGAGCTGGCACGCCAGACTACCTTACCTCACCAACCCGGAAACTTGGAGCCTTGACAGATTCAGCGTGAATCAATCTTTCTACATGGTCGATTTTTAGTGTCATGACTCACATCAACGATTCAACAACACCGGTGACCAATTCGTGACCATGCCTATTCATTTACAGAGCCTCAGACTTTGTGAAATTACTGTAAATAATAAAATAATCAAGGTTATATTTGCCCTTGGGTCACCTTGAAAAATGTTTTTCAGCGACTTTTTGAGAAAAAAGAGATCTTTGATATTTTTTACGTATTTAAAATTTATTTCTTGAAAGCATTATATTCATAGATTTATAACAGGAGTATTTGTGCAATTTTCACAAAACTATTATATAATTAAATTCTCGTCAGCGGCCATAAGCGATTGGTACTCAGTTAATCAGATATATCAGATTCTCTTCTATTTAAGGAGGTTAATTAGAGGAAATAACAGTAATAAGAGTAATTCTATAACGAACGTTAGTTAGTGGAACCCTCATTGGATGGCGTTGTGTCGCCTATACACATCCTCGCGTAGGGGTAATCAACCTTTTTTTTCTGCCGGGCCTTATGCATATGTTAACTATTTCATGAGGATTAATGGAGGGGGGATGTTTTAAAACCAAGATAACATAGAAAATTTAAAATGTGGAAATTGATAAAAATATTTAAACTCCTATCTTACCTTTTTTAATTATTGTTTTAAATATTTTTTATGTTTTGTCAATGAATTTTCTAAATTGGTAGCATTTAAGAATCATTCCTTCACAATTTCTGCACCAGTAAACGATTTCATATGATTACCAATAATGTAACAAATTTCATAGGATGTCTTTGAAAGGCATTACCACTGACAAAACAATTTTTTGCTGTTGTAAAGATTTTTCAAGAAAGCCTATTTATCATCTCTTGAAAGAGATCTTCGAGGAAAAGTGTCATTGAACGATTCCTGTTTATTGGTCTTTTTTAAACACACCGCGACAAATCAAACAATTACTGAACCATACTTGTTTTTCAGTACAAAATAGTCATCTTCCCAATCGTCTTGAAACAATCTATTTTCTTCGAATGTTTTTCATTTGCGTGATATGAAAGTGAGTTAAAAATTAGTTTCACTCATATAATGGCCGCTACTCCACTGTTGTCTATTATCACTAATCAAGAAAAAAATATATCAATTCGCACCCATACGACATCGACAGCAAAAAGGAAAATTGATATAATTGATTTTTTTTTAATGAAGAATTTCTTACGAAATTTTCATAAATAAATGAATTTTTCAAAGCAATGGACCATGACCGGGCCACTTGAAAAAGCCCAGTGGGCCGCAGGTTGAGTATCGCTGTCCTAGCGTTCTAGAAAAAGGGAATTTTCTTTTTTGAGAGAATTGAAATGTCGGCGGTAACAGACATGACATGCCATGGGGGACGGTATTAATTTTTAAAAATATCTTCATATTTTGTGTGTTCTTTTGTGTTATGTTCTTGTGATGTCTTTTGTAGTGCAAAATAAAAATGATTTGCAGTGAACTGGAAATGAGACATTCTTCCACAAAGCCTGCCAAAAGCTAAACACATGGATAATTCTGCCACTGCACGCGTAAAAGTTGTCGCTCAATGTGTCAATGAAAGTTTAAGGAAATTTATATTAATACTAGCTGGTATACTCGTTCTTTGCAAAGGGGAATATAAAAATTAAACAATACATATTGAAGGATAAAGAAGCTTTTAATGAGTTAATTTTACGTGAATTGCAAATTAAACAACAACAAAAAAATCTTTTTGCATATCTCAGCTGAACAAAAAACCGTTTCTGTTGAATTTTAAGTCTGAAGTTCTAAAAGCTGATAAAAAGGATTTTTTTTATTTATAACGCCCCGGTAACTCTCTTGTGTGTCTATTTTTGAAAACACCTTCCTAAGCTAACATCTGCTGATCAAAGGTAACACATTGTTACGAGTTTACGTAATGAAAGCTTAAAATAGAGTAAATAATTTATATATGGATGTGTAATACATTGATATTACTTTCTGTTGTATTTATTTTATGTTAAAATTGTAAGATTCTTAAGCAACATCGTTCATTACATTATAATGGTGATTCAATGGAAACATAGCGAAATATTGGCGATAGAACCAAGTTGGAATAACTTTTGGCGACCATGTTGGTTTCTTGGCGATTGATTGAACAATGCAGGAGTTGATATGCTGTAGCGCCATCTGGTGCTGAACTGCATTAAAGAGGATAGCATAAATACATTCTCCACAAAAAATACATAAACATGCCAATTTTCATAGTGATCAGTGGAACGGTACTGGAGTGAAGCGATTCAATATTTACAAACATCCATTTATAGATAAACGCGGACAATTTTAAATTTAAAAAAGGTTTAATATATTTTTTATTATTTAATTCTTAATTTTAATAAATATAAAAATAAAACAGTTCAAAATTTAAGAATTTTTTTTTAAAGTTTTATTTTTATCTTTATTTACTTAATAACAGTTTTTAAATTGTTAAATTTGCTGAAAGTTGAACAAAATATTTCAGGAGTTAGAATTTAAGGTGACATTTATAGCTCCATATGCTTACTTTGATGTAAAATATCTAAGAAGAAATGCATTACTAAAATAAAATATGTTAAAGTAAATAAATATAAATAAAAAAATACTTTAAAATTATTTTGAGTAGAATTCAAAATGTACTGCTATTTTAAAATTTAAATAAGCACGAGTTTATAGATATCAATATGAATTCTTCATTTTTCTTTATGATTTTTAGAAACTATTTAGAACGAATCATGCATTTATTAAACAGGAAATAGTCTTGTATTTAATAAGCATGAAATATTTGTTATTTAATATCACTGAAAAAGGGGAATAGGTTCCTGGAAAAATGATGACGTAAAAGCATTTCAGAAATCCCATAAACTATGTTCTTTAATATGCTCCTTTTTTATATACAGCAATGGAAGTTGTATATCATAAATATGGGTCAACATTTATGCCATTCTTTAGAGTTTAAATATTATATAGTTTATCATAATTTTATATTTTGTTAAACGTTTATAACAGACATAATATTGTTTCCCATTTTCCTTTTCTTTTACAAGTATAAATTTTAGAACAAATTAAATTAATAAATTTTTGTAAGATTTGAGGATCGAGATTTCTCAAGAAAATTAATTCCCTATATTAATGCCCTTATTTATTTTACGGTCAAAAGTCATTAACGCACGTGTAAGCAACTGACATCGGGAAGGTACTGAGAATTACTCAGAAATCATTAATTGATTTTACCTTGTAATTCTAGACGAGGCTGTCTGGGCTATGGAATTTCCTGAGTTTCCTAGAAGCTGCTATGAAACTAATCATTTTCAATCACAACTCATTAATGAGCAAAATTAATTCTTCTAATTATCCGACAAAAAAGAGTAATCATCTCTGGTATTGATCAAAAGGAGAAATTGATTGCATGTACATATACACATGCAGTTCATAATTAAGTGCATCATTGAAAAATGTTCTGTTAGGCGATTCCAAATAATCAATTGCAATTTATGTGATTTGCTCAATGTGATAAATTGGGGAAAACAAAATTTTTAAGGAATGTGTAGTTTCTGAGAATCATATTTGGCTTTTGCTGAAAGCGATTTGAAATACCGTTTGATTCAAAATTAGTGTGACCAATTTTAAAAGCATATAACTGTTTATGGTGGTTTTACTTTAAAAAATGAAACATTTAAATTACTAATTTACCATTTTTATTAGTGGAAGTAAATTATAGTACCGAAATTAGATTCTCAAACCCGGAACAAAATTTTAAAGCTTTTGAGATGGTTGTTCAAATTCTGTTATAAATAAACCATTTAAAAATAAAAAAAAGAGACATTTTTCTGATGTGTTGTTATCTAAACTTTGAAAAGAAATAAATAATTTCTCGCAATAAAAAGCTCTAGGAAAAGTGTAAACGAAAGAAGCCCTAAATGAAAAAGAAAAAAAAAAGTTGAAAAGAATTACAACTGTAGAAAATCCTCTACCTTCAAGAACTTAGGAAAAGAAGCTGCAGGTACCTCAATCGACAATTTGTCGTCAGATAAAGAAATTTGGCTATAGATAGGTGAATAAACCAGTCTGTCATCAAATGTCAGAAAAGACCATAGAAAAACAAAGAAAATGCTTTTGTGACCTCTGTATTTAATGTAAGGTAAATGTAGATACAAAACATGGATAACTTAGGATGAAGCGCTGTTTCATCTATCATCCACAACTGGCAAAATGAAGTTTCAACATATTTCCCGCGAAAAGAGTCGCAAAGACGCTACTGATTTGTAAAAAGCAAGTTAGCCGTCAGGTGTTATGGTATGCATGTCCTCTCAAATCTTAACAAAGCCATTTTTTGCAGAAGCAAAGGATAAAATTGATGCTACATACTATCAGCAAAAAATTTTGAAGTACATGATCAAAGAAAGTAAACATTTTTATCTTCGAGGAAAGTTTTTTTCTCACCACAATTCTGTACCATATCATACTACAAAATCAACTATAAAATGGCTGAAACATAAGAAAAATTAAAATTTCTTTCTTATGAGAAATAGCTATCATCATCCCGACTGTGCTGTTTGCGAATGATTTTTATCGGGATATTAAAAAAAACAAAAACAATTTAATAGTTGTAAAGTAAGAACGCTCGTAGGGTTTCAAAAAGCAACCAAAGAAGTTAGAGCAATTCTCCCAAAATGTTCGAGAAAGCTCTTTTGGTTTGGCTACAAGTTTACGTAAAGTATACTACGCTACAAGAAACCACATTGAAAATTTATGTAAATAATTTTATCCAATAAAAATTTATGATGCTCTGAAAATGGTCACGTTATTTTTGAATCAATCGGTATATAATATCAATGAAGCTTGAAGTACTGTTATCGCTAAAAAAATAAACTATTTTGTAACAAGTGAAATAAATCATCCTCTTTATTTAAACTAATTTTAATAGGGTGCTGTAGAATTTCAGAGAGATGTTTTTAATTTTTCTATTGTTTATTCATTTACTTCTTTAAGTTACTTAAAATAAGTAGAAAAAATGATCAGTTATGGAAAATGTGTTGACACTCCCTCACCCCACCCGTATATACAAATTAAAGATATAATGTATAAAATTAAGGTATCCGAACACTTTGAATATGACCAAATTCAGTCAAGACAGATATTTTTGTTTTTTATTTTATTGAATAGAGCTATCTTTTGACTTTACGAAACATACTTTATTTTGTTTCTACACTTCCTAGATGCCCAGTTACAATAAATTTTAAAAATTTAGAAAAACCGTAAGTGGGTTTTTGATCTACCAGAAGTGGGCATTTAAATTGCTCAAAATCTACCATGGCGAGTCTGATAACTCAAAATATCGTGAATGTGTTTCTATAAAACTTTTTGAACCTGATATATTTTTGTTATTTTCTAGAGAATGTACTAAAATATTTCTTATTGTATGAATACTTTTTGAGTTATGGCTTGTTATTTAAATAATGGTCTCATAAAAAATGTAACATTTCTTATAATGTTTACTCAATCATCAAATTTTCAAATTTTAATAAAAAATTAAAATTTTAGTACATTTTCTAGATAAATGCATCTAATTTGTTTTAGTAATACTTTTACTAACATATGTTTATTACTTTTTTCTCTAACTGCTTTCAAGTTTTTCAAAAATATTGCTAAAATTTCACTTAAAATTGTGATTTTTGTAAAATTCAGATAATTTATTTCAAATTTTGATAGTTTAATAGTAACATTTATTGGTTTTGAGTCCTAAAAGAACATTTATAATGTTATAGAATGCTATTTTGTTAAAAAGTACTCCGAACGTGTTCGGATACCTTAAGCGTGTAAATAATTTTTTGAAAATTACTACAAAAGGAAAGAATAGGTAGCTAAAAATCCACGACATATATAAATATTGTCACAAACAATTTCAATAAAAGCCTTAAGAAAAAAATTACAAACCAAATTAATTTTCATCAAGAATAAGATATAAATCGGTCTGTGAGGAACTATAAGTATTCCTCTCTTGGGATTTGAGTGGAATTTTTATATGTTTCTTGATCTCTAGCCGTGGTAGTAAGATATTGCAATAGCTAGGATGTATCATTTGCTCGATTCATTAACATAATGAACAATCGGATGGATGGAAATAGGTATCACAAACTATTGATGCTGCTGTTGTCTTAATGTATCTTGTAGAGTAGCCCAAAGTCTCATTTAGAATCAAGAGAACATTCAAGAGTTACTACTGCTGTGCAAGGTCGTTTTCTGTTCCTTTTAGTTTGAAATAAAGGGACTGTGTATATGCTCTCAGCTCTCATTTCACAATTCTATCATAATTCTACAACAAAGACAACAAATAATCTTAATACATGATACAGAATTGTCCCTTTACGTTGCGCAGGAGACATGTTTCCTGACCATACAGCAACGGGCTTCATTTTTCATCATAGAAAAAAAAAATCAGGTTTGGTTTTGAGAAAGATTTATTCATCTTTTTCACTTAACAGTGATTCAAAATGTCGAAATTCGTCACCAAGAGCCCCAAATGACGTCATTTGAAACAAGTAAAACAAATTTAACTTTATGGTATTATAATTCTTAACATTTAAACCCTTAACTGCTACCGGCGCATATATCCGTCTCACTGAACTAGTGTATTGACTGCCCCGGACGTATATATAAGTCTTTTCAAAATACGATTCTTTTCTTCACGCTGCTATCTGTAAAACTGTTCCAAATGTTTTGAAACGCAATAACATGACCTAGGCAGTGTTTACGAAGGATTCAGAGAAAAATTTGCTTATTTGTGCTTTTTCTCCCCCCCCTCCCCTCCTCAATACACCACAACAGTGACGCTGGGGAGCGAATCGTGTAACTTTTAATCTGCTATTAAGAATTTAATGCCCATATAAAGTATTGCATCTTGTTTTTAAATTTTTAAGCATACATTTTAATTCATTAAAGGTTTCTTCGCTTAATGCGATAGAGCAGGAAAGAAATTTGAAAAAATTTTTTGGAAAGATTAAAGTTTAAAGTTCCAAAATCGAGATCACATTTATATACTTTTTCATGTAATTTACTGGTCATAAATCGTTGAACTATTTTACAAATACGTCATTTTATACTTTTAACAGATTCAATTACGTATTAATTTAGCATTAAAATATAAAAAAACGAGTTAGAGATAATCTTTTTATGCAGGCAAAAAACGAGTTTATTTAAAAAAGAATGTGTAGCACATAAATATATATGCTGATCTGTATAGGGTAGTGGACTTCAGTAGCGTATACAGGGAGTAGGCGAACACACAAAAACGCGAAAGCACTGAGGCGGCATACTCGTTTAGGCAAAAATTAAAAATCTGGTGTATGTGAAAGAAGGAGGGGGTTGAATTCCGAAACCCCACCCTTGTGTCCGCCTCTGGTCAGTGGCGTAACGTACATCCACATAACGCCGCATCGCTGTAGGGGGACTATTATTCTTGGGGATCCAAAGCCTGATTGAAGCCAATCGTATTTAATCAATTTATAAAATATTAAAGCAAAACTTGACTTTGAAGGGGTACAATAATATTCTCCGTTACGCAACAGCCTCTGGTGGACTCAGAATATAATATTAGTATTTGGAGCTTTTTCCGTGTGAGAAATGCCTACGCCCTATTCTCTAACCTTAGGCCAAGATAGATATTTTTACAACTAGGCTTATACTTATAATTCATAGCTAGGGTTTTTTTTGGGTAATGCGAAGAAATTTTTATTGAAATGTTTACAGAAAGAAAAATATATGACCTAAAACCACTCAATCTATATTATTTTTCGACTATGACACCTAAATAATTTTAAAAAAGGATTATCTCCATTCGTTTTATAAATAATGCATGAGGAACACAATTCCATCGAAGAAAAAAGATAGGAACGCCATTACGTAGCAAACTACTCAAATTCCTTTATCCAATTTTGACTGAAAAAAGCCATCAAGAGTTTCGACCAATGGTCATCTCCCGGGATCATTTTTCATTTCAGAATCCAACGAGGATCTGCCTGGTCCCTGCAGATTAGATTCCACATTTTTTTTATGAGAGGGAGACCTCATGTGGAATTTCTAAGTGAATAAAACGACTTGGGGCTAAAATCATCCAGACAGAGGGGGGCTTTTGCTTCTGGATAAAACCAGAGATAAGCAGCGACGGCGAAATACAACGGAGATCTGTTGAGCCGTAAAATCGTTAAAGGACACAAAAAGAAAACTTTAGACAGTATGCTTCTTAAATGACGATCGGAATTTGGCCTGATTTTTTTTATTGGTGTTGGCCTTATTGAGTATTTGAGTAGAATGATTTGTTCTGTATTTGGAAAACATTTTTGTTCCCTAGGTGAATTTTGTTATGCAGTTTTTCTTATTTTGTTGGGATGTATATAGTTTAAAAAATTTGTTATATATTGTGACGGGGCTATCCGCGTGAATTTCCAAACTAATCCTCTTGGGTAACTTTGGGGCCAGCATTTATTCTATCTCACAGCCTCTTCGGGAAAAACACGAGATAGTTATATGCTAATTAATTCGACTATATGAAGTCTAGGTTTTGTAGATGTAAGATAGAAGGAGATGGGGAGCTTTATATAGTCAAATTAATTAGCATATAACTATCTCGTGTTTTTCCCGAAGAGGCTGTGAAATAGAATAAATGCTGGCCCCAAAGTTACCCAAGAGGATTAGTTTGGAAATTCCCGCGGATAGCCCCGTCACAATATATATATATATATGTACAGTTCTGCTTAAGGTTATTATGAGTATAGATAATTCCACAATTCTATGAGAGATCTATTAGTAAAATCCATAAAGTTATATTAATCATTTCAAGAGGTTTTTTTTTTTAAAAAAAAAAAACTAGATATTTTAATCTATGTCTAGTTAGCATTTGACTTGTAAATAAAAAGTTTCTAAACATATTTGGGTATATTCATTTGAAAAAAAATATGAATTGTGAAATTTAAATTTTATGAGTCAAAGTTAATTTTTTAATCATATACTGTTGAATTATTTATCATGATTTTACCAAAAGAAAAAAAAAACGCCCGGTTTAATATAAATATTTAAAAATAATTCAAAAATGCTGGACAGGTAGCAATTTTGGACGAACATTTCGCGAACAAAATAAATTCCATTTTCTAAAAATAATTTTATGTAAAACAGTGCTTTTCAAACTTTCAATATTTGCGACCCAATATTCAGTCGTAATTTTCATCGCACCCCCCCCCCTCCCATTCAATAACACACACAATGTTTTGAATTCCTTTACACTATACTTTGATGCTAAAGCAACAGAACAGCTTTTATCTCTTAAGTGCTATTGGCGTATATAAATGTCTCGCTCAGCCAAAGTCTTAATATCCCGGTCGTATATATACGTCTTTCCGAAGTACGAACTTTTCTGTGCACTGTCATCCATACAATTATTCCGAACGCTTTGAAATACAATAAAAGGACGTTGACAGTGTTTGTGAAGGATTTACTTATTTCAGAGGATTTGCTTATTTATTTCTTTTCTCTTCCCTCTCCCATTACGCACGCACGCCTACGGGGAAAACGATAGCATTGGAGAGCGAATAACGTATCTTTTAATGGATAGCTAAGGGATTAATTATAAACCATACACATTATCAAGATAAGTGTTAATTTTGTATATAATTTTAAACATGACAAGCCCATGGGTCACTGGTAATTATTAAAGCTGTTCTTAACTTAGTATTGTTAAATTAATTATAAAATACATTGTGCAGAACTGATGCATTTATGAGTGTTTTTATCAGTGTAAACACGTATTTATTTCTTATTATGTCACAATGTATTTTGTTTGTTTAATTTCAGTAAATTAACAATTTTTTTAGAAAACTTTTGTTTTTGATTTTTTAATATGCTCGTGCCCTCTTCGTAGAGTTATCCCACCCCCCTAGGGGGGGTTGAGAAACTCTGATGTAAAGGTATATACAAGCAATAAAAATACTCACAGAAATAAAAATTTTATGCGGCTTCCTGTTTTGAACCTTTTTATGACACTGTTTTAAAAATACTAGATCATAACCGAGAAAATAATTATTATTTGAAACTATTTTAGTAGAAGCAATCGAATACAATGCATCAAATATGTTCGCACATTTTGATACAGTGATAACGATTTGAGCTATTCAATTTAAAAATACAAATGTATTTCACATGAGAAGATTTAAAGATAAATGCATCTGAAGTCTTAATTTTATTTCTCACACTTGTAAAAGTCTACAAGTGGCTTGAAACTATCCATATTTATAAGTTCTTTCCATTTATACGTCAATCAGTTAAGTTTGAATTTTATACAGATGAAAAAATACTATTTAAAATGCATCTTCTTACAAACGAAAGAGTATTCGAATGTCCATTTTCAGGAATTCGAATGCATTTACTACGAATATTTGTTAATGGTTTAAAAAAATCAATATCTCGATTCCTTATCGTTGTAGAAACTATATTAAAACAATTTACGAGAAAAATGATGTAAAATGAAGTATAGTTTTTGATAAGAATCAGCTTTTTGATATGTTCAAAAAGTTGAAGAGAGAAATAAGTATTTCGACAAGAGTTTTTACTTAGTTTTTAATTACATTATTGCTAGATATTACACACACGTCCATAAATGAAGGATAATGGCATCTCCGGCAAATAAACGTTCAGAAACCAAAAAAATGACGTATTCATAAAGCCAATTTTTTTGAACAAAAGTTCAAAAAAGATGATACATGCATGATACCATTCATAAAAACTACGATTTTGGATCTCAGCAGCAATTATAAGAGAAATACCCATTTACAAAAACTTAATATTACATGGTTGGTATGACTGTTAACACATTATATTTCTGCCAAGCGATTAAATACAGTTCATAAAACGTCTAGGCATGTTGAGTTTTAAACTATCGGGCTGATTTTGGGGCATATTACTCCACTCCGCAAGCAATGCTCTCCGAAGTTCCGATACACATGTAGCAGGGAGTTGACGGGCTGAAACTCGTCGGCAAAGTATGCCCCACACATTTTCTATTGTATTCAAGTCTGGTGGGAATGCTGGCCATTCAATACGGGTGATATCTTCAAATCGAAGGCATTACTTTAAGATGTTTGCTCGGTGAAAACGAGCATTGTTATCCATGAACACAAATTCTTCACCATTGGCATCCCTGAAAAAACAGACAAGTTATTTCAGAAGGATGTCCCGATAAATTCGGAATGTCATGATTCCGATTTGAACATGCAATTCTGTTCTGAAGCCCAGTATAATTCTCCCACGAAACGTGCAATCCTGCTCTACCGTATCAGTGCCATTCAATGATGTTGTCTTGGTGGTAACCTCTACCTGGTGTTCTCCATATGAAATTTTGACGTGAATCAGACTGCAAGCGAAACCTGTACTCTTCGGAAAACATCGCACAAGCCAACTCTGACGATGTCCACACATTGCGTGTTCTCTACTCCAGGATAACCGCTGACGACAGTGAGTTGCCGTGAGTGAAATACATCTGACAGGACTGCAAGCATATAAACCAATATGTCCCAAACGTTTTTACTCGGTTTGTCTTAAAACTATCGCACCTGTGGAAGCAGATAATTGACGAGACATGTCAGATTCTGTGCTTCGTCTGCTTCTTTTGACAATTACTGCCAAATACCGTTCTTCATTCCGCCTTGTAACGGCGCAGACCTGTACTGCAATGTCTACTGACATTTATTTCCATTACCTTAGAATCGTTGCCAAAGCCTAGAGTGGACACTTTGGGCAATTTGAAGTTCCTCGGTTACTTCCACCTGAGTTAGCTCACATTTCAGGTGGTCAATAATTCTACCATGTAAAAAAAATCCATCCAAATGCGTCCCCTGTGTCATAACTAATCTGTTATGGCACTGAGCGGCTTACAGAACGCTCGTGAACAAATTTACTTCTTTGTCACCATTCCTTGTATAGTTTTCTCTTACACTCTCGTCATTTTGATGTACTATCTACATCAACTGGTGGCTTCCTGTAATTTGTATATTATTCCTGAAGATGTATGGGATAATTGAAAAGGAAAAATGTTGACTCTAGAATTCGATTTCCATGTGGTTCAGAATTATCTTTAATTTATGGACATAAGTGTATATTGATTATTCATACATTATATATAACACTGTAAATGTTAATTAAATAACATACAAAATATTCTTTATATCTTTGTTTATTGATTAGCGTTTAATCAGATACTAAATTGCACGTCAGTTACTTTATTATCTATTCAAGAGTAACTTCGTAATTTACAACTTCCTCCAAATGATAAGGACAACGTCAAAGTTTCTATTAAGGCTTTCAAAATTTCTACATCCGCCCCTTGAAAATTGTGTGGATATATTATATTTATCAAATATCTGAAGCCATTGTGTTAAACTACTTTGTGTGATATAATGGGCATTTCCGTATTAATATTCTTATCGCTTTAAATTTTGAACGTGACAAAATTATTGCAACTATTTTTGTTAGACTTGATTAAAATATCAGTGGTACTCATGAGATAAATCAGTATGAGTAGTAGAGTAACAATTAAATTAATAAGGGTAAAAACTTTTCAGTTTAATGGATTTCGAGAAGAAACGATGATATTCTGATTTTATATTTAGCGATCATTCAGCCGTATCATTGATACGGCTGATACGGTGGTAGCTACACTCCTAGTAATGACTCTTACGCCAGTAGCCTAAATCATTTAATTTAAAAAGAAACGAAGAAGAGTAATTAAAATAATAAACTACTATAAAACTAATGTAAATTTTTAAAGAAATTTTTATTCATTTGATTTATGAAAGAGATAATTATTTTTATCTTTTGTAAAGGATAAAAACTCGTTTATACTTGTGCCAGGTCGCCATATGACAACCAATCAAAAAGAGACACCATTCCATGCTTATTACTTTGTTGAATAGTGTGTTGCCGCGTCACATGGGCGAATTTTAAGTTTTTCTCGTGGTGGTATTTCAACCAATCAGAATGCTTGCTCTCAGCTTCTTCAATCTAGCAAGTAGCAGGTTGCTCACTGATTTTTAACTTCTAAGGCATATTACTTTAGCAACATGTGGCAAAAATTTGTATAATTTTTAGGTGTATAAAGAGGTAAATGTGCTGTTAATAGTGTATTTACTTCGTAACTGAAACGCTTTCGTATCTACAGTATTTGCCGAATCAATGGTTAGAAATTTGAAAAACACGAAATAAAAAAATAATCTAAGGAATCTAATGAGCTGACGTGATATCTAATTAGATGTAAGTTACTACAACAATTAAACTAAAATGTATTTTAATTATTTGGTGATTCTTTTATGAATGAAATTGATCATAAAGAATGGTTTTTATAAGTTCTTCATTGGTTAAAATAATGTTTCAAAGCCGTAAAACATATAATTCTTTGGAACAATTTACTTTTAGAAATGGATTTAATTATTCAAAAAAAAATGGGAGATTTTGAAAATAAAAAATAGTTATATTTAGTTCAGAATAAAAATGAGTTTTAAGTTATAGAATTTCGAAAAATTCAGCATCACGTTTCTGTGTACTATGTACTTGTATATTTAAGCAGATGTAAAGTGAAGATAAACGAGATTCAGAAAGAGCTCCAGAGAAACTATTTCAAGAAAACATCAAATTCAAGCTTTCCAATAAAAATATTTATGATTTCTTACCAAAATATGTCTCGTATTTCAAAAATTCTTCTCGAAGATTTTCAGGCTGCTTGCTCAATGCGATTTCCATTTTTTTACGAATGAGTTACGAAGGCAAAGTTTCTTCGCAGTTTGAATGTATTCATAAGCATAGTAAAATTTAGATTTCTTATTAGTACGATATTCATATTAAGTTACACTTGTATTGTGTTAAAATATTTTTGTGTTATATTTCAAGAACAATCTGTGAGTCAGAAATATACATAAATAACAAAGGTGCATAATTAGTGCTGCTTTCAGTTTTCATACATCTTGCTATGTTTCTGACATTTTTGTTTACTTAAAAAAAGGAAATGAATATTTATCAGTGTCCTTGTGATGGAAATAAATGAAAAACAGATCTCTTTCAGTATGTCTGACGTTTCAGAGAATTAAACAGTACAAACAAAAAATATAAATGATGTATCGCTGTACATATCTGGAAACGAAAACTTCCCTTTTAGATTAAAATTTAGTTTTACAAGCATTATTGTGTTTTTAAGTTTATAAAAAATAGAAACAAGATGATATACTCAGTAAGATATAAAACAGAAATGATAATCCAAGGTTTTTAAAATATCATACAGATCTTTCAAGTTTTCTTTAAAAAAGTATTTGGCTTTTTAAAGACTATTATATGGTGATAATTTTATTCTAACAACGAAATTTATTGGGAGAAAAATCTAATTTTCTAAAAACATTTTTTGGAATAAGCTAAAAAAATTAAGAAAAAAACATTTGACAATTCTAAAATTAAAGAAAAATTATTTAAATAAAATTATATTGTTTGTCTACATTGTAAACGGGATAAACAGCTGTTTTGGTTATTAAATCTAAAAATTAAGTGGAAAACAAGAATATGATTTTGGCAATCTGTGAAATTTTGGACAGCAGTTGTTTTATGTGTGAATTCTTTTATGCACTTTGATTTATTCAACAAAATAAAGGCAGGAGAATTAAAAAGATTGTGTTCACTAACATAAAATACATTCTATAACAAAAAAACAAAAAACCCAACAACGCACCAAGGAGTTGCCCGATGAAATTTGTTATGAAATTTCGGATACAAAGATATTTGTACCAAACGTGCAAATGATTAAAATTTGGTGTCCAATGAATAAATAGCGGGGGCTACAGCACATCGGAACTGTGCACTCAGCAGGTGTCTATAAGAAATGATTGCCAATTTAATGGTCAAAATTTCTGTTGCATTGCGATTTAGGATACCTTTGAACGGCTGAAAAAAATGCCTCGTCGCAGGATTCGAGTTCATTACGAGCAGCTGTCAGAGTTTCAAAAGATGTCGTATCATAGGATTCAAAGAGGTAGTTTGGGCAAATCGAAGAATCGCTCGTCATATGGGTCGAAATGATGCGGTCATTGGAAGATACTAGAAAGGATGGACAATGGCAAATTTCAGCGTCTTGATGGTAGCGGTCGACTTAGGGCCACAATAGATTGGGAATACAGATTGATTGTCAGATCACCTGATTCATCGTTATCAACCATCAGACCTATACACATGTGTTCCTCATGACCATTCACATACGGTTGATAGAGAGAAATTTACACTCGTACCGATCGCTATGCCGCCTGCCACTCACGCCTGCACACTGTCGAGCCAGGTTACAGCGCTGCTTGGCTTGATCAGGTTGTAATCATGCTGACTGGGGACGTATAGTGTTTAGCGACGAATTCCTCTTCCAAATGTGTCCTGACGATAATCAAACGCGTGTCTGGAGACGCCCAGGGCAGCATGTCAATCCTGCTTTCACTATTCCATGCTACACAGGACTTCAATCAGAAGTTATGGTCTGGGGGGCTATTTCTTTTGACAGCCGGACACCTTTGGTCTGCATTAGAGGCACACTTACAGCACAGCGGTACGTCGACGATATTCTGAAAATTGTTTTGCTACCGTTTCTTTTGCAGTATCCTGACTTTATTTTTCAGCAAGATAATGCTGGAACATGTACGGCTCGTATTGCTATAAACTTTCTTACAGCTTTTCAAACACTACCTTGATCAGCCAGATCTCTCTCCAATCGAGTATGCCTGGGATATTATGGGAAGGCGACTGTATCTACCAGGGAATGTTGATGACCTTCCCCGACATTTAGAGCATATTTGGCAAGAAATACCGCAGGAGACCATCAGGGTGCTTTACCACTCTATGCCACGTCGTGTGCTAGCTTGCATCTGAGCTAGAGTTGGGTCAACACCTTACTGAGCTCGTTACTTTGTGTAACTATATAACTCTGAAATAAGCCATTCAATTTTTCTGAAATTTTAATCATTTTCTATTCTGTACATAATTCTCGCATTTCTACCCACCAATTTTTGTCTCTATCGGACAACTAGTCCTTTGTGCGTCGTTTTTTTGTTGCAGAGTGTAGTATGATAACAAATACAATGATATCAAAGTAATAATACAAAAGCAGGATACTCTGTTCATGGACGAGTGATACTATGAAATACAATTTGATACCTGAAAAATATTTAAAAAAGAAAGTTTAGATTTAAATAGTGCATTAGCTTATACGCGTTTAGTTGGTCTATAAATTTGATGAATAAAAAAAAGTTAGCTGAAATAGTATTTGTGATGGAAGGAATCTGGTTTATTAATACTAAAATATCCTAAGAAATTTAAGAAATTCAGTATTGCAAACAATTGTTTCATCATAAAATATATATTATTTGTTAAAAAAGGAGGAGGGGTATATATAAAGAGGGGAGGAGAACCCATTACGGTGGGATTTAAGAAATACGTGGGTTATCCAGAAAATAAAAACCGTTTAGTTATACAAAACTGAAAACCCGATATTTAGCTGGAAAAAAAATTGTTTTTCCTGCTTTCCTTTACTTCTCTACATAATTCCATCTTAGATTTAAACATTTGTCATACTGTAACTGATGTCCCCTGACATCCTTCAGTAATTGGTAGTTAGAATGAATACCAGACATAATCAAAACAAATTAATTTTATTATTCTATTAATCAATTTAAATGACCAAGGGTAGGAAATGCACTTATATTTAAGTATTGGAGTAAAAGCGTAGAAGACAAGATGTTTAATAATTAATTATGGACTGAATCGCTTACTTTTGGAACGTTTCAGTAGTATACGTTCTAAATAAGCTTAATTTCATTCTCATCAATTCGACCTCTAGTCGAATTTAATCTAATTTAAATATAGATATTATTGACTAAGTAGTCAAATATATCAATCCTAAATATTAAGTAATTAATCAACGAGTCAATCTCAACTAGCTTTCCACTACTTTATGTTAACCACTAACTTCTATCATCTAACTTCTAACCTCTCTCTCAAACCTAAAAGTTGATGCTTAAATATAAGCCCTGATTTATATAAATCACATTTTCTTCTTAGGGAGAAAGTTTTAATAGAATAATATTTAAAGAGATAAATTTTACCCAATAGGATTAGTAGGAAGCTCACATATAGACCCGTTACAACATTTTATCACGAGTTTCGGAATTTCTATGTTATACTGCTGCCAGTCCATTAAACCAGTGGTCACTATATTCTTCGACTCTTCATCATTTCCAACGCGTTTACCACCCAGAAACACTTTCATCTTAAGGAAAAGATGATAATCGCTTAAAGTGAGGTCCGGACTATAGGGTGGATGGTTAAAATTTTCAATCCAAATCCATTTCCCATCCTGTTGTTGTAATTCTTGAATTATAGAAGCAGTATGAGGGAAGGCATTGTCCTGAAGAAGGAGAAAAATTCTTGCAGAAGGTATTCTTTGCTACCTGTTTTGGAGGGCAAGTCATGTTTTACGTTATTACACTGGCTTCAGAATAGTGCAACATAGAACAGTGCTTCTCAAACGTTCAGTACTTACAACACAATATTCAATCATAATTCCCTCCATACAATAAAATGTATTAAATTTAATAATAATTCTAAAGCTACAATACGACTTTAACTACTTAAGTGCCACTGATGTATATAAACACCTTGCTCAGCCAAAGTGTTGATTCCCCCAGATGTATAAATACGTGTTTTTGAAGTACGATCTTTTCTGTGCACTGCTACCCAAAAAATGAATCCGAAGGTTTTGAAATGCAACAAAAAGACAGTGACAGAGTTTGCGAAGGATTTATTTTTATTCTGGAGGATTTGCTTTTTTATTTATTCCTTTTCTCTCCCCCAATACATCACATACTCGCGCTTACGTGGAAAACAGTGGAATTGGAGAACTTTTAGTCGACAGTTAAGGGATTAATTACAAACTGTACGAATTATCAAGATAAGTGTTAATTTTTGTATATAATTTTATATTAGGTTGTCAAGAATGAAAGCGAGCAAAGATAGATAAAGCACATAACCTCATTTAGACGCCGTATTTTGGCATAGTTTGTTTTACGTGTGAAGGTACATCTTTTCCTCTTTTTAACGCATATTTCAGTATGAAAAAAATTAACAAATCATCTTAAAATCGTAGTTTTTATTGGAAAAAAATAGAATTCAATTATATGCATTTTTTGCTCTATTTCATACTTGACAACCTAATATATGACAAGCCCATGGAGTGACTGGTAATTATTAAATTTGTTCTTCATTTAGTATTGTTAAATTAATTATAAAATACACAATGTGTAGAACTGATATATTTATAAGTGTATTATATCAGTGTAAATGTGTGTTTCATTTTTTATTATGTTGGAATGTATTTCGTTTATTTACTTTCTGCAAATTAATAATTTTAAAAAAAAATCTTTTGTTTTTGACTTTTTAATATGCTTGTGCCCTCTTCGTACAGTTATCACGGCCCCGTAAGGGAGCGTACCCACAGTTTGAGAAACGCTGACATGAAGGCAGGGAAAATATACGATAAAATGTTTAAATGAAGATGATTTACTATGCATAGAAATGAAGGAAGCTTCAGGTACATAACATAATTTTTTTAAAAATAAATATTGTGCTTTTTATTTTGAATTACTAAAATGTCTTTTTTTCTGGATGACCTTCGTGTCTTTTTCAATTACGTTTTAAAAGATTAATGTTATAAAATTAATAAAATTATTTTGATTCGGAAACTTCAAACAGAAAAATTTAAAACGAAATTAAATCCTAAAATACAAGCTTGTTTTTTAAAAAACAATATTTATATTCATTAACTATATGGGGGTTTCATGGGGGCTATTAAGTAAAATCCTTAGAATGTTTTCAGCGGAACAATTCAATAGAAATGAAAATTTACTACAACGGTCTTTCAGCCAATTTAATTTTTTTTGGAGAACTGTCGCAGAGACTAAATTGTTTTTATTTGTGCCACTGCAATAACTAAAGAAATCTACCATGAGTATTTTGCAAAACTACTGTGCTTAAAATATTAAATTTAAGAAGACATTAATTTTGTCAAACGTGTAAAAATGTCAAAAATACACTGCTTGCTAAATATTTCCTTTTTTAAAATAAAAAAAGTTTCAAACTTATTTGCTGAATTCCAGAAGCATGGAGATAGTAAATTGTAAAGTAATATACAGTCGACATGGGATCAATAAATAGTTGAATTTCAGAATTTTACGCCGAGCGGTTTTCTCAGAATTTTGAAAGAAATGATCAACTGGATATTTTTTTTTCATTTCAAGACTGCTACAGTTTTCTTCTTCCGTTTTGCCTTTTCCCCAAGTTTCTTATTTCGCAGTTCATTTTATTCTTCTACTTCATTACTTTTTATGAAACAAAAACTTTACAAACGGAGAATTTTTGTTTGCCCCTCTTTTAAGTTTGGCAGCAGAAATTGAACACTCTGGATGAAGATGAAAACGAAATAAAAGAAGGGAAAGATGCCGGCAGTAAAAGAGTTGTGATTCATTTCTGATCTAAATTGTCTGCGTATTCGAGCTTGGGGAACATTTCATGATAAAAAAAACCCCTGGAGTTCAATTTTTTTTTATGTTAAAATATCTAGAAAAAGCCAAGATTCCAATTTATGATAGTCTTTTTTTTATTCCATCTGTATTTTTTTCTTTATATACAACTATATTTCAATAATAAATTATTGAAGTAATTAAACTAAATTGACTACAAATCATCGAGGCTCTAATTTTAAGGTTACTGATTACAATAGGAACCACGTGATTTTGCAAATGTGTATAAATGAATAACTTGTTTGATAATTTGTGTCACTTGAATTAGGATATACGTATAAAATTATTTTAAGAATATTATTAAAATGAAAATTATTTTAAGACAACTTGTGACGAGCCTATCCGCGTCCATCCTCTTGGGAAATCTTTTGTCTATCAATTCGAATTTAATAGCAACGAACCCTCTGAAGAAGCAACCGTGATATACAGATTAGTACAGATATATATAGTCTAGGTCAGGGATGGCGAACCTTTTTTGAGACGTGGGTCAAATTTTGTTCATATTTTTTTTCGTACTAGCTCGTGGGTCACTTTTGCCTCAGAGTTAAGTTTAAAATTTTGAACTGAGTATTTTTAAAACTAAACATCTTTAAATTCAATTGGCTTAACGAGTAAAAATATGCGTGGTTTGACGATTTAAAATTATTTAATAGAGCTAAATGTTCTGAAGCGTTTGGTGCAAATGACAATGAGTGTTTGAATGAACAAGGAGTAACGAAAATTACATACTATATACACTCATGGACAAAAAAATTAGCTTACCAAGAAAGAGTCGACAAAATGAAACGAAATTTTACATACTTAATGACTACTTTGATATAAGTAAATGATTTGAGTATCAAAGGAAAAGGATCATTTATTTCAGAGAAAAAGGCAAAAGAACGGAGGATTTAATACCTTCTTGAACCCGATCTAGCACGAATGCACGATGCGATACGATCGGGCATTGAAGCATACAAGTTCTGTAGTATGTCTTGAGACATTTCGTTCCATGTTTGCTGTAACCTTGCGTCTAGTTCATTCAAACTCGTGGGATGCCCAACTCGCCATCCCAAATGATTCCAGATATGCTCGATTGGAGACATATCTGGTGATCGGGCAGTCCAAGGAAGGGAAATAATAGTGTAGAGACAGTCTTGTGACACCCTTTCCGTGTGAGGCTGAGCATTGTCTTGTTGAAAAAGGCTCCTGAAAGCCATTGCATGAGTGGAAACACATGTGGTTGCAGGATGTCATGGACATACCACTGAGCTGTCATGGTGCCATAGATCAATACTAGTGGTGACCGTGTATTGTAGGCAATGGCATCCCATACCCTCACACCAGCTGTGGGAGCGGTGTGTCACTGTAAAGCAAAGGCAGGATTGAGGGGTTCAGCATGGGGTCTCCACATACGAACACGATTGTCATCACTGCTGATATTGAATCTGGATTTTCGTCACTAAAGACGACCTGGTTCCATTCCGTTGCAGTCCAGTTTCCTCGTGCGTGACCCAACTCCAAACGGAGGCGTCGAGGGGTGGGCGTCAAGGGCAGCACACGTAATGGGAGCCGCGATCCCAAATGTCCTTCAGCCAGGCGCCTTCGTATGGTTCGAGAAGACACAGGAGCCCCTAGTGAAGGTGCTACCTATGCCTGGAGGGCGGTCGATGAAGTAGTTGCCTGTACGCGTGCATTTCTTACGATGTGGTGTCTTCTCGGCGACTGGTCTGTCGAGGACGTCCTGAGCTTGGTCTTCGTGTAAATGACATCTCTCGGATCCACTGGTCCCAACACCTCCTCCCAACACAATCAGAGCGGCCTAATTGACGAGCCATTAGCCTAGCTGACCACCTATCTTCCATAATGCCGATGATTTTCCCCCTCTCAAACTGTGACAGCTGCTCATATTGTCTTCGAAAACGGCGTAATGACATGTCTACCTCAGGTCTTCCTTTGTAAACGATTCAGCACACTCTAACAAGCTTTGGTATCCTGTTTTATTCTCCACGGTGAACAACGTTAAACGTCCTTTACTGGCTATACGTAATGCGCAATCACGATGCATTTCTAATCATTTGCATATCTCCCCGACATGTACCTTCATGCCAAGTTTCGTTACGATCTCGTTATAAGTTTCGTTACGTTTCTTTGTGAGCTAATTTTTTGTCCATGAGTGAATATTGTGAAGTATTATTTATTAGTATATATATATATATATATATATATATATATGTTTGCTTTGTTTAATTACAAAAAAAACTATCCAGGTGGCGCCACTAATTTTTGCATCTGGTTTTACCAACTTAACACGTCATTTTTAACGATCATTTAGCGTATTGTTCTCGTACGTACAGTTTTTTCCCGCTCTCCGGTTATTTGCATTTTTCTTTCCCGCTCTCCGGTTATTTGCATTTTTTCATGTAAGTTTTTGCTTCATTATTCCTTTTCAAAATTATTTTTATTTGTATTTTGTTAGGATTCATTTCCTTTCATATTTTCTATTATTTTTATTTTCTTTTTCTTTTGGTTGCAAATTACACGTGGTTGGTTTTAGGCCTAACTTTTCAATATTGGTATGTTTTCCTGTTATGTATAAAATTTCTGCTGAACAGGGGAAGGTAGGATCCATAAAATATATTTAACCCTAATTTTGCTGGTCCTAATTCAGCAACAGCTTTAGAAATCATAACAGGTCTTCATTTTAGTCAAATGACTCTTTTGGCTTCTTACATTTTGAAGTTCTAATTCTGTTCCATGTTATACATACGCTTAGTTAATTCTTCTATAATAGACTCTTCCATCATTTTTAAAGTGTGTTTCTTGAAATCTGGTTTAAATTTTCTATCTTTGTTAGTGATATTATTTTGTATTATCAATTTTATTATGCCATATATTTCTTTCATTTTATGTTACTATATATATATATATATATATATATATATATATATATATATATATAGCAGTAAATAATTAAAAAGAAGACTAATAAATCCCAAGAATCTTAAGATCAGACCGGAAGAACCAAGAACATGGAACCATGACAAACCAAAAAAGAGAAATGTAGCTAGAGTGGAAAACTATTATGATTTATCGAGCTGTCACTGGTTTAGGACAGTGAAACAGGATTAAACAAAGTTTGTGAGATCTCAACCTTCTCCTTCAGCAGAAATTTTTTCGACATAATAGCTCCCAATATAAACTAAGGCAAAAGCCTAAAACCCACGTGGGTGAATATAACAGCCATAGAATAGAAATTGCAATATTAAATTACTATAGGAATCCGGAAGAAATAGACAAATATAAATATGTATAAACAAAAATATTTGCAAGAGAGGTTAATAATGAATATAACCATAATTAACAATAATGTAAATGAGCAAAGAAACTCTAATCTTACCCGATGTATACAGATTCCACAATTGTACTGACTCAATGCATAAAAAAAAACACAGCAATACTAAGAATAAAGGCGCCATCTATATATATTTTTAGTAACTAAACTTAATATAAGAATATATTAAGAATAATATATACTATAGACTAAATATATTAAGAAATATAATAAGAAAATTATATATAATAAACTAAATAGAAATGAATACGTTAAATAAAAATAATTAAATAGCTATAACTTTGAAGACATATATTTATATATAAAATTAGCTGGATAGTTATAGTCTAGGCAACTTTGAAAGAATTTTTTATAATTATTAATTCTCAATACTTCTTAAGATATTAAATCATTATTTCTTTTTATATAATTTAGAATGATATTTCTAAAAATTGAAATGTGAAGGGTACTATTCCAATATGGCATCTCTCTCTCTCTATCTCTCTCTCTCTCTCTATATATATATATATACATATATATATAGATAGATAAAATGGCAATGTCTAGCTCTGTTAAAGCTGTATGCAGTGCAGTCATATTCCATATTCAATCAAATTATTTGGAAGTCAAAAATGAATAAATTTTTACTGGGAATAATAACTTTTTTCTAGAAAAATTTATAAGATTCTTTTATAATTAAAGGGAAAAATTTACTGTAGCAAATTTACTCCAGACATATCTTACCGATATTATTTTTGGCAAGATATATATTTGTTACAAATAAGGAATTAAAAATTGGGGTAAATTATTATTTAAAAGTGATTTAAAATTTATATATAAAATTTAAAAAATGGATAATTATAAGACATAAAGCTAAAATCTTTTTTATCAGACGTGGTTACTGTCGTGAAATCCCAACAATTTATTTACTGAAAGATAATATGAGCATATTTTTATTAATAAAATGAACAAAAAATAATTCAGTAATGCATTCGCAAACGATATCCGAAGACAAAATAAAGCGATTTTAATGCAATAAACACGTCAGCTTCTTAAGCGAAAAACGGTGGGTGGAAGCAGAGTAATGCTTTGTAGACACAATAAATTCGTCAGCTTTCTAAATGAAGACGGTGTCTGCAGACAAAATGAAGTTATGTGTCAGCATCCTGAGCAAGGACAGTCTCCTAAGACAGGGTAAAGATGTACGTCAGTACCCTTAATGAATGATGGTGTCCAAAGACAGGGCAAAGGTATACGTATACAATATAAACGTGAGCTTCCCAAGCGAGAACAGTTTCCAAGACACGGTAATGCTATGAGTCAACATCCTAAATGAAGACGGTCTTCAAAGACAGGGTAAAGCTATGAGTCAGCATCCTAAATGAGGACAATCTTTAAAGACAGGGTAAGGCTATGAGTCAGCATCCTAAATGAGGACAATCTTTAAAGACAGGTTAAGGCTATGAGTCAGCATCCTAAATGAGGACGGTCTCCAAAGAAACAACAAAGCTTTGAGTCAACATCCTAAATGAGGATGGTCTCCAAAGACGGGGTAAAGGTAAATGGATACAATAAAAGCGTGAGCTTCCTAAGCGACGGTTTCCTAAGAAAAAATAAAGCTATATTAATATAATAAAAATGTCAGATTCTACCAATTTTACTCAGAAAGGCTTTAATGATATAATCGATTCGCTATTGTACAGTATTAGTAAGTTTGAACTTGTTTTTAGTTATTTTCAGACAGTTTTAAATGAAAAAAAAAAGTTTTTGATGTATCTTAGTAGTGGTATATTTTATTATTGCATCAACATATTTTTATATAAAATTAATTGAGCTATTGAAGGCTGTATATGCCGTTAACTTTATCTAATTAAACAGGAACAAAATATTTAAGTCCGCACAATCAGAAGTAATTTCAATTCTTCAAGCTTTTAAGGTTCCACGGCATACTCGAAATAGTAATTTACTAAAATCTAGTTTTTATACTAAAATTTAATTTTTTTAAGGTTTTAAATTTCTTTTTTCGTACCTTAGTTAAGATTTTACTGATTTCAACCAATGGGAAATGTGATAAATCTCGTAAAGACTCAACAACTTTTTCTTTAAAAAGTAACAAATTGCGAGGTCGAATTTTGCGTGGTGAATTCCACCTCTGTCAGGCAGAATTCTTTTTTTAATGGTAGTAATTAGCTAATTTCTACAGTTTTATTTTTAATATAATGATGATTTCTAATTTTTTTTCACTTCCCATAATGAAGACGTTTTTTCTTAGTATTTAATTCTTCTTTCATCCCCACTTGATACATTGATTGATTTTAATTTTTTTCTGCTTTAGCTTATTTTAATTTCTTTTTCTACAATCATTATAAAATTCTTCACATTCAATATAACTTCTTCAGTTTTCTGCGCCCTTTTACTTGGAAAATAAAGGGAGTTTCTTTTTATTCCACTTTTTAAATCGTTTTAAATGGTTGTATTTCTACACCTCAGTTGTTCATCAAGTTTCAGTAATATTTTTTTATTCTTCATATTTCACGAGGTGCGAGGCGGCTATCTTAAATAATATCTACATTCCGTCTATAGCTTGTTTGGCGTGATTTTAATCACGCCTAAGACTGTAGCAGAAAACAAATAAACTAGCATAGATTTAGAAGAATTAAATATTGCACTTAAGAAAACGTGTACACTTGAAATAAACGAAAGATCTAATAATTACTATATTTAGATGACCAGAACACAGTAGCTGCATTCAAAATTATGGCAAAGAGTTTTACTTATGTAGACGCCACCCCATGAATACGAATAAGTACGAATCTAAATGTTGTCTTGCACTTCCGTTACGTTTCTTATTCCGCTAAGCTCGACAGTCTTTCGGGTACTTACGTATTAGACCATATTTTTGGTAATACTTCACTGCGTTCTCTTTCAAAGAAAAAAAGTTCCCAAATTTAATAATTTTTCACAACAGAATAAGAGAAGAATAATACAAAAGAATTAACCAATTAAAGTAATATTATCTTCGATCGATTATTGTCCTTGAACATGTGCGAGAAAAGTTCAAACTGTGAAAAAATATTATAGCCCCATTTTTTTTCTCAATTTCGATCATAATTAGTGTTATTGGAATTCTTTTACGCATAGTAAATAATCATTGGATGTTCTTTAAAGCACTGTAGCATTCCTTATCTTAAATAGAATTCTATTGGTTTTTATAAGTGATTGAAACATTTTTTCAACATAAAACAAATACAAATTTTTTATTAAATAACAATGTTGATCAAAAATGTTTGTGAAAAATTATGGTGCACTCGAGTTAAGAAAACGCACACTTAATCCTTTTTATCAACATGTAAAAATAACCTAAGAAGCAAGCTATAATAATGGAAGTTTACGCATATAACACTAAAAGTTTAAAAAAAAACTACTAGCAAACGCAATAATTTTTGTCTTTTTAACTTGCACTTGTGCATTAATTCTTAAAGGGCTGCAAAATTTTTGAAACTGAAGAGAAATTTTTTGAAACACACATGTGCTGTTTTAACACAGAATCACGATTCTCTAATTTCTATCTTATCCGTATAAATTCTGGAACTAAATATGAAATTCCGACATGAAATTGCCACAACATAACCACTATTTTTTTTTTTTTGTGAAAAAAAATCTTTTTCTAAATTTTTCTACCCCATTCCTTCTAAAGAATATCAAGAAACACAAATGAAGGTTTAATTAGGTTTAATTTCTGCCATAGGTATCCCCTGTAATGGCTCCCAACTTGCAAAGAATTAAAAGATCTAAATATACGCAAAAAAAGAGGCCGTCCAGAATCGCATATTCATTAACATTTTTTACCGTGGTGGCTTGCTTGCGCTGGCAAGCAAGGATTTAGATATTTCGTGTTTGTGCAAACTTAATAGAGAACATGAATCTATTTTGCATGCACAACTTATAATTTTCCTTTCCATTTTTTTAACTCGCGGAACCCCTATGTTTGTTTCGTGGAGTCCCTAGGTTCTACGGAACACGGTATGAATACCACTGGTTTAACGCATTTCGCAGTTAATTCCCTGTCAAGTCTATTTCTATTAGAAGATTTTACAAAGTTTATTGAAGAAAACAATTTTTCACACGAATATGTGTACCCAAACATCGTTGAAAAAGAATACATATTAACTAGTTTTTTCATTGAGATAAAATTATTTGGCAAAAACCATACGTATAATATAATATTTTCTATTTTTACTGTGGGATCAATAGTATCTGCGAGATTTTTTTTCACGCAGTTGTTCTCCTTCTACTTGAGAAATCAAATCTTCAAATTTTGTTTTACACATTACGCTGCTTCGAAGTTCAACTAATTCCATTTCCTAATTATCGATACCTAGCCACATAAATTCGGTTAACACCATTGTTTCAAATTCTATTTTGTATGAATATAAAATAAAATGAAATGTATTTTCCAAACTGTTAAATTCGTTGAATCTCTCTTCAAAACCTTGTTTTATTTCCAGCATAATATTACATATTTTTTAATTGCATTTTCTTAAATGTCAACGGAGTTTTCGAAAATTATTATGTTTTGAAAACGTTTTTGTAATTGAGGAAAATATTTCATGATTTTCATTTCCAAATGCTTAGTATAGATGTCCAGTTTCGTCATAAATATTTTAATATTTTCAAAAATTGTTAAAGCAATTAGTCCAAGTTTTTTATTCTGTTCATTAAAATTCTGAGTGTCTCATAAAAACATTTAATCAGTTAATTAATGTATATTGGATAATTCACCGATACTATTGTCTTTTTCAATTAAAAAGATCTTAATTTCTTCTAATAACGTTATAAAGCGATGAAGGACTTCACCGAAAATAAGTCATAGCACGTTATTGTATGTCAAGTGAGTGAGTGAGTGAGTGAGTGAATATTAACGTCGCACTGTTTTAGCTACACGAGGGCTTTTGGGTACGGTCCGTGTAGTTTTGAACCATGGTCAAGTGACGCGGACGACACCTGAGCTGGCATCCCCTCTCCTAACTACCACACCACACCAATGGGAGGACGTTTGAGCTCTCGACAGATTTAAAGTGCATCGCTCCCCTACACGGCGGGTCTTTAGTGGTACTGTGATCGAACTCATGACACGCTAGCCTATTGTATGTCAAAATCCCTGAATATTGGCATTCAATTTCGTCTAAGAATTATACAAGTTGTCCTTTTTATAACAACTGACAGTACAGTGGAAAATGTTTTTAAATTATGCTTCACACATAAGACTTGCTGGTGAATGGAAATGGAACAATGGAATTCAATCAGAAAATGTGAAATATTTTGCTTTAAGATGCTGAATAAATCCAATGTTTTCCCTTACCATACTAGTTGTAACAGAAACTATTTTCTGAATGTCAGTATCCATTTCTTTATATGCAATATCAAATTCTGTAAAAATATCAAGACTGGTACACTTTCCTTTCAACGTTATTAGTTGCATTAAAAAACACACTCTCTTTCATAATATTTCCAAACTTATACCGAGCAAAAACTGCAAATTGTACATAACCGCTTATATTATTAATCTCATCTAAAGCAATTGAATACATTTTTGCATAATTAAAAGTGTTATATATTTGCGAGAAAAAATATTTCTTTTTCCAATTCTACTTGATCTTTAATTATATTGTGACTTATAGGTAACTCATTTATACTCTTTATAATCAAGCATTTTTCTTTAAAATCAGCAAACAATGTAGGACTACATTCTAAAAACGCTTTTTCTTTTACAAATCCTTCTGCTGAAAGGGGTTTCTCGTTTCGAGAAATGCAATGGGCAACTTAGAAACTAGCTGCTGTAATGTTATTTTTTAGAATCAAAACTTTTTTAAACACTGCTTTGAGAAAAATTCTATCTTTTTTTTCTTTTGTAAGGAACAAGTTTTTCTATCCTCATCTGTCGACATGCCGAGATTTGAATGCAACGTTTCAAAATGACTTTTTACATTATATGTACGTGGAGTAAACTTTTTCAGTACAAATTATACGTATAACCATTTTATTCATTTCAATCTCCCCCCCCCATCCCATATTTATCAAACCTTTTAGCTTGATATAGCCTGGAACTTGTACCGCTTGTTTTTAATTTTTTTAACCACCGACATAGTACGGGCTACAATTAAAAATATTTATATTTAGAATACAATAGTTTGAGAAATTTTTTTTATTAACATACCTAATACACACATGTACATACATACATAATACTACACATTATTTTTAAATACGTTTCGAAATGTAAGTTCATCACTGGTACTGACTGGGGCAAGCGTCTTAAATTGCGAGCCAAAAATTGCTATTATAGAGAATAAGAGACATGTGCATGGCCCCCATTGGCATCTCACAAGGTGAAACAGCGAGGAGATGATACAAGTGCTATGGAAGTCTCTTTCTAAAAACATAACTGAACATAACCTTACAAAAGTGCATTTCATCCGAAGAGCTTTAAATATGATTATATGCTTTTGTTAGTCGATTTTTTTCGACAAACCAAATGTGAGTAAAATTATTCACTTTATTTCATATTTTGTAAACACTTCTGCTTTATTTCAAATACTACATATCTTCATATACATTTGTTGTCGTTTTTGCAATTTTGGAACTATAATGATCAAACTAAAGGTTATAGACAGCCTTTAAATTGATTTTGTGTCAATACAGGGCTTGAAAAAATACAAATAGAATATAAATAATCCACACAAGTTAAAAAATCTAAATAAACCCGCGTAAACAAACAAGTAATTGCCTAGCAATCGTGGGTCAGTTAAAAAGCTTGCGTGGGTCAGTGGCTGACCCACGGGTAATAGGTTCACCATCACTGGTCTAGGTTTTCAAGCTAGAGATATGGAGATATAGAGCTGACTAGAAGGAGAGATTGTGTGTGTGTGCTACCGATCATGTATTATTATATTTTATAAGCACGTTTCAGATATTGCATAGTTGAAGGTATTAAAGTGACGATTGGTTATTTCTGAAAAAAAAAATCACATTTTCAGAGTTACTTTCGATTACAATAATAACCGGTATTTTTTTTAATAATAATTTCTCTACTCTGATGCATTAAAATATATATATGAACAAATCCACTTTTAAAATAAATATTCAAAAATCCGTTCGGGCTCTGTACAAAAGTTTTAGCTATATATAAGCAAAATATTATTGTTATACAAGAATTTTCGACTAAAGGAGAATATTTTGAAAGTACGTCTTTTTCATCCTTTTTTTTTTGCCAAAAAAAGTTGTATTTAAATAATTTGTTTATAGTAATTATAATATTCATAAAAAAATTTTCCATGCACATTCTAATTCAAGTAACATCAAATGTGAAAGAAATAATTCATTTATACACTTTTGCAAAATCACAGCTCCGAACGTAGTTAGGTACCTTACATTAGTTAATTAGGCCTTATCACCCACGGATGCTTAGAACAACCATTTGGGGCAGTTTTTCAAGTAGCTGTGAGGGGGAAGGTTGCCGTAAACAAAAAGATATGCTCTAACGTCAGCCGCGCCCTATCTTCACATTGAAAAATTACTCGCCAAATTTTCTACTTTGGAAAACGAAAATTTTATTTTATTTCTTTTCTTCCGCTCGAGCTTTTGTTAACGGTCATAAACAGTAATGTGAACTGTTTGAACTATTAAAGTATTATGCACCTTTAAAATATTATACCCAATTTCTGATGTGTTTTGAAGCCAGGCTTTATCCTCTTTGCCCTCTTGCTTATGACGTAGGATGCCCCATTAGCTGGAATTTCAAGCAATCTTTATTGAATACCGTTGCTATGGTAACTGTAGAAGTGGTCAATCTTTTTCTTTCAGGAAAATTGCTCCAAATACGCATCCGTGTGATAAGATCTTTAGATTCAAAGATAAATAAACATCATATTTTCAGACTTAATGTGTAATTAAAGAATTAACAATAAATATCAAATATTTATTGCCAGTCCTTTTTCTAAATTTCTTTACTCCCTATTTAAATTTTATTTTAGAAAAAAAGAATGTAATATATAAAAATACATTTAAATATGTATTCAATCATTTTTGATACAATCCGTCTTTTTTATGAACGATTCGAATATCGGATGAAGGTTTGCTAAAAATTTCATATATATGAGAAAGTTTCACTGAATCTATATGAGTTTAGTATTAAAGCTTTATTTAAAATTATTTTCTAGATATTTCTGCGTTATAATGCTACTTTCAATAAAATACTTATGTGGTGGTAATGACTTAGGTAATGTGAGTGTTTGTGTTTTCAGATAGACTTCAAATAATAGGAATCTGCTAAACTTCAATAAAGAGACCTTTACTCCCCAACTCACTAATTAGTTCTCTCATCTTAGAAAACCTGGTTAAACTTTAAAGATTTAATAAAAGTAAACAATAATTGAAGGACACAGGTAACAACTGAATGCAACCAGTTTAAAAGGTAGTACGGCCTGCAATTTAATCTACGTCTGATTTTAGTTAAACTCTCTTTATCCTAACTTTTCAATTCAGCCTTAGCGCCTATCAGTAATCTCACCACACAAATAGCCTGATTTCAAATTAACTCAATCTCCATATAGAAAAATTTTAAGGTACATTTCAGTTCTATTATCAGGTGTTTGCATACACTTTCTAAGATGAAAGCAATTACAGTGGTACCTCGACATGCAGTGCTAACATACGAGTTTTCGAGATACGAGCGGCAAGCGAGTGATTTTTGCTGAGTTACGAGCGAAATTCGAGATACGAGTTCGGTTAACCGAGTCGTAGCCGAGTAGTAAGCACGCGACCGCGCCGCAGTCGCGCCCATCACAGTCAGTAGATCAGTTAACAGCGTGCTTCCGCTGTGATAAATTGTGTAGTTGTGTTCGCGTTTGTGTTGCCGTTTACATTTACATTTACAGTTGTAGTTCATTTATTTTATAACCATGGATCGGAAGAAAGTTTGTGAAAAGTCAGGGATGCTAAGAAAAAGTGATGCCTGAATTAAAACGTGAAAACATGAGTAAGGTGTTCAGTTGTTGGTTTCGAGAAGTCAGAGGAGGAGGTTATTTCTACAAGTGAGATAAAAGGAGATCTTAGGAATGTGGGAAGAGTTTTACAGTTCGTGAAGAAACACCCAGAGATTCACAACAGGTCGTGCATCTGATCTTTAATGACACTTGCCTAACACATTTTCTGGAACATTCTGAAAGGAGGAAGAAACAAACTCCTTGGACATATTTTTCTAAACGGTCTGGTGGCTTGAGAAAATGTAGCGAAAGGCAAAGACCAGTGAAGATATCTAATTTATTTTCTTACATTCTCTTTTTGTTTACAATAAATATTTGTCATTTATAAATACGTTTTATTATTCAAAACCACATAACAAAATAACTGGGGTATTTTAGGGGTTGGAACGGATTAATGGTAGTTCAATTGTTTGTATGGGGAAATTGCTTCGAGATACAGGTAATTCAAGATACGAGCAAAGGTTGGAACAATTAAAACTCGTATGTCAAAGTACCACTAATATATTTCTAATAGAAGTAATAAAAATAAAGTGATATCGTTCACAATTAATAATTCTATTTCTTTTTAAAATAGCTGAATTTAATGTTGGTGTTCCATAATAAAACTGAGATCACTGAGCAACGCCAAGCAAAATCGTACAAACGGAATTAGCATGATGGTAATGGCAGAATGAATCGGGAATTTTATCGGGGAAAAGCACTGAGTTTCACAGGTGGCGATCATGGCTTTAGTTGAGAATATAAATAATCTCGTAACATTTAGCAAAACGTGCCTGATATGTTTCTACCATGTCTGTACCATCTGAAGCTGGCAGGCAGTGATATGATAGCAGACCACAGTGATTATGCGGATGGTGATCCTCCACATACCGTTGTGAAATCAAGTGTTCCGCCAGCTAACAGTTTCGGATGAGCAGAACAAGCGATTTCATAGCGACCTCCAGACCTCAAGTATTCCCTTTGCCTTGTGAGATACCTCATCATGTTCCCGGATCCCATCATGACCTTAAAAAAACATAGAACACTATGCTGGACATTCCCTGTTCAGCTTCTTTCAACATCAATGAGATTCTTCCAGAAGACAATGGTTGATAGCATAATCGAGCACGTTTTTAAACTTTTTAAGATTTTACATGTGCCAAATCTATAATACGCCATACTGTGAGGTTTGAAACCATTTTTCCTCCTTGATAAAATTCCCATCTCTTCATTCTGCCATTACCTAATTTTCATTCAATTCTGCTGAATAGTTTTTGCTATAGACTGCTCGCAAATTTCAATTTTAATAATGGAGATCCAGTACTAGCGTTTTACTTTTTTAATACGTTTGCAAAACTCTGACTTCCTTTTGTTGATTTTTTTAAGTGTATTTAGTTTTTTTTTTATTTATAAAGTATTTAACACCTGTTATACTGTCTCAATTATATTATTACAATATAGATTCTTCCTAAAATTAAATTAACCTTCTACAAATAATGTGCTACTCTTTTCTACGTTTTGTGAATATTTTTAAGCAATCTTTCTGTATGGAGAAAAGCGATTATAACACATACACACAATCTCACTCTCATCACAAGATCTCCGAAATTGTTAGTCCTACAGACTCGAAAATTGACAGGAATGTTCCCTTTGTTGAGTAGAACAAAGGTCCCAAACCCTGAACCTTGGTCCGGTACCGATCAGTGGCCCAGGATTAATTGTTACCGGTTCACCCAAGGCACATTAAATTATTTTTAATTTATTTACTGTGAAGTATTTCTCCTGGGTTTACGCGACTTTTTATGGAAATCATTTGATATTCCAAGTTAAATTATTCTATTTTCAATTTTTGGTGTATCTATTGTGACGGATCTACACTCGACCTCCTGATTAATCCTCTTGGGGAAACTTTGGGGCTAGCTTTCACGTTAATTCACAGCCATCACTCAAGAAGAAACCTTGATATGTAGATTAGTTTGACTATATAAAGTAAAAGAAAAAAGGTTTTGTAAATGTAAAAGAGAAGGAGCAGAGGAACTGTTGGGGTGATACGTAGGTGAGATATAATTGACTATCACAACTTGAGTTAAGGACGGAGATTGCCACTATAATAAATTAGTGAATTGAGAATTAATAATCTAAGACTAATTGGATTAGATTAAATTAAACAGATTACTTGCGCTTGTTTACTCAGTGTAGGGTGTTCTCTTTATATCACTCCTAAGGTCTCCTCTTGTAGTTTCACTTGTGGTTGACTAGTGTGCTTGAATAGTAATAAAATAATAATTATTATGGAAGTTTCTGGTGATACTTTGTTTCCCACCCCCACCCTTAGATAGGCAGGACGGTGAAGGAGCGACATCAGATAGAAGTCACTCACACTATTTTATTTTGAAGGCACATTTAAGCACAATTAAATTAAAATTATTAAATCAAAACAATCTAAAATATAAACAATCAACCCCTTCCTCACATCAGTGGGAGGAAGGGGTCAAGCGTTGACTGGTCAGCTGGAGTAAAAATGTTGGGGAACATTGGAGAAACCACTGAGTGCGGGTTTTGGGGACTCCCGAGGGAATTTACGGTTTACTTAAAATTATTCAAAATGTTTATTAAATATTGATCCACATTAATTTTTTCATCCTTCTATCTCGAAAGATATATTTTTAGATTCACTTATGAGAAGAATCGATATATCTGTTAGCTTATTTATAAAATTATGAGGGCTTAAGTTCAAACAAGATTTTACGGTTTTTCCATTCTGCATCATATTTTCTAGATTTCTAGAAAATTACTTTGTTCATTCAAATTTATTTTATGCATCTCAATGGAATTCATATTTAGTTTGCTGGGTAATTTTAAATGCAGCCCTCATGTTTGCAGTTTGGTATATTTTCTTCACAAATAAAAAAAAAAACATGTTGTAACTTGGCTTTTATGTTTTATAAAGGGACTCTGAAAAAAAATCTAGTATTTCTTTGAGTATTAAAGTAAATAAAGGATTCAATTCCTAAAATAACGGGCTATTGAATCCAAATGGATTCTGAAACATTTTTATTTTCTCTTAAAATACTATCCCTTTTGAATTTGCAAATATTTGATGTTTGCATTGAGAAAAGTTGCATCAAGCAAATTAAATCCTTCTTAAGCCTCAATTTTTTTTTATGATAAAAGAAAAAAAAATATTTCAACGCATGAGAGTGCAGAATACTTTGACAGAATATTTTTTAAAAATAAGTTTGATGTTTACTATTAATTTGGTTAGAGTAACATTTGGAACATTAATGCCGATAAGGTTCTACAGAAAATATTACAGAGAAAGCTGAACAACATACATAATACTGTCGCAAATACGCCCATTACTTTGCACGTAATTAATTATTTAAATATTTTTAAGTAAAACATTGCGATAGGTTTCACCTGGGGTTCCTTTATTACGATGTTTTAAAAGAAAATACCGCCTGGTGGAAGAACCGTGATAGATACAAATGATCATTACTATTCAAGTAGAGCGGTAGTGAATAAAAGAAATGAAGAAGAATAGAAAAAATACACGATAAAGGATTGACGAAGAATTTCACGAGAGGCGAAAAGTTACCGGAATGTGTGTATATGGTCACCAACATTCACACAGGTATGCGTTGGAGGGGAAATGCCTCTTTTGGAAGTTGAAAGCTCTTGTGACAGTTCTATCTTAGGTCCTTCTCCTAGTAATCCTTTTGGGGAATTTATGGTCTTTGAAAATTATTTTATTATAAAACCCCGCTTCGAAGAAGAAAACACGATTATGCAAACAAATTAAGACAATCATATGTAGTCTAGGTTTTAAGATTTGTGGGATAGATAGGAGAGAGATAGGCTAGACTGTTATCGGAGCAGAGATTAATCAAATTGAAGATGAATCGTGACTTTTTAATATTTGTTAAATAAATTACTTAAGGTGATGATTGTCCCTGAGATTAAATCCAGATTAAATTGATAAGAAATAGTGATCACCTTGAGTAATTGTGGTTAGTATAACTATTTTCGCATATCTCGCTTACCTCGTTTATTGTCGACTTAGTCATTATTTGAGGGCATCTCTTAGTCTGGATCGATCGTATTAGTGTGGGGATTAATAGTGTGAATAAATTAGACTATTTTGTTGTGCAATGGCTAGTGTTCCTTCCAATCCTCCTACACTTTTAAGCTCGCAGGGTAGGTTATTACACACTGATAAAGAAAATACACAGCTATCTTGAATTCATTTCTGGTACAATTAGCGTCAGCTGCAGATAAGTTCTGACAAAGCAAATTATCAATTCATCGAAATTTGAAATGTCGTTTTTGAAACAGCGTGCAAAGATCAAATTCCGTGTTTTTTTTCGAGAAATCCCCATCTGAGCCACTCGAGTTCCTGAAATAAGCATACGGAAAAGACTGCAAGAAAAAACGGCTGTGTACGAGTGGTATACGCGTTTTCGAGAAGTTCGCATAAATATCGAAGATGACTGACATGACGACTGAGAGCCCCTCTTCTACCCCTCTACGAGGAGCATGTTCGAGAAATCGTGGACGTTTGGGCAGACGAATAACCACTGATACTATTGCCTCTTTACTTGGAATTTCACATGGCAGCATTCACAGCATTCTTCAAGATGGTTTGAAAACGAACAATATCGTGTTTGTTTGCACATGGTTCCAAAAGTGTTTCCACCTGAACAAAAAGTAATGGAAATGAACATGTCCAGAGATTTGATTGACATGGCCAATGAAGATGACAGCTCCTTAAAGAAAATCGTTACAGGTGATGAGACATGGCATTTTCTTACAAACCCTCAGAACAAAACGTCATTCAAGTGAATGGGAATCAAAAACATTACCAAGGAAGAATCATCTCTTGGATAAAAGCAGAGGGAAAATGCGACGAAGCAACTAAAGGATCTCTAAGAAAATGGATTCCAGGAGTATTTTGAACAATATACGAACGATGAAACAATTGTAAGGATGCAGGAGGATAGTACTTTGAGATCATAAGATAAAAACATTGTTCTTTTTCTTAATAATTTTTTAATTGATCTATTCCAGGAACTTTTAGAGCCCACTATGTAGAAGATTCAGTATGCATTATAGAAGTGTTAATGATGCCAGAGAAGTTTTACCAGAAGATAATTCATTTATTAGAAGTCTACTATTTTAGAGATAACAAGATAAACAGTTATTTTTATATGATCCTTAATGGATGGAGTTGTATTAAATTAAATTGCTTCATATATCTAATTTATTTCGATAGTGGTTATTCAAAGGTTAAGTTTTCATTTAATGAGAAACCAGAATTTTACTCAATGAGACAACAATTTTTTGTCACAGTATGATAATCAGGAAATGAGGAAGCAATGACTGAAAAATAATGAAAATGAAATGTGAAATGTTTTTTCAGCACTTGCAGATTTGAAATTATTTTAAAAACAATAGAATTTGAAATATATATTACCATTTTTAAAAACTTTAAAAAAGTACATTAGATTTTATCTCTCTCTATATAAATGGATGTTTGAATATATAACCTCGCTTCACTCCAACACCGTTCAACCGATCACTATGAAATTTGGCATGTATATGCATTTTTTGTGGATAAGGTTTTGTGCTATCCTCTTTGTTGCAGCTTCCTACCAGTCGGAGCTACAGAAAAGCAATTCTGCGCCATTCAATCAATGGCCAAGTTGCCCAGATGGTCGCCAAAAAGGATGCCAACTTAGCTCTATCACCTACATTTCGCA
Source organism: Trichonephila clavata (assembly GCA_019973975.1). Lineage (NCBI taxonomy): Eukaryota > Metazoa > Arthropoda > Arachnida > Araneae > Nephilidae > Trichonephila > Trichonephila clavata. The sequence continues at coordinate 120,915 of BMAO01010777.1, forward strand.
ATGTTTACATTGAATCGCCATTATAATGTAAGAAGCGCCGTTGCTTGAGAATATTATAATTTTAGCATAAAATGTTACAACAAAAAGTAATATTAAAGTTATTACACATCCAGATATAAGTTATTTACAGTATTTTAAGCGTTCATTACACAAAATTTGTAACAATACGTTACTTTTGCAGCGGAGATGAGCTTAGGAAGATGTTTTCAAAAATCGACCCACAAGAGAGTTACGGAAAGTTATAAATAAAAAAAATCCTTTTGATCAGCTATTAAATCTACAGACTCAAAATTTAACAAATATAGTTTTTTTTTGTTCAGCAGTTAAACAAAAAGCTGCTTTTGTTACATTTGCAACTATTAAAATCAACTCATTTGCAATTCACGTAAAATCAACTTCTTTATCCTCCAATCTGTATTGTTTAATTTTTCAATTCACCCGTGCGATGAGTGGGTATACCAGCTAGTAAATTGTAAAATTATAGATTAAATATTTTTCACCGTCGAATTAAGAAGCATCATGGAAGTTGTTTTCGTAGGATTTTATATTGGTTAACCCTGAATAAATACCACTTGGATCCCGTTTCCTAACTTTCCACGCAATGCCGTTGGGGAACTTTCAAAACTCACCAAATTTTTACATTCATCAGTTCTACTAAATTACGAGTTTTTTGTGTGATCTGGACGTAAATGCATGTTTTAACTGAAATATTTCTGGTTATATGCTTGCGGCCTTTACTAATCGATTGCCACTACACAATTTCTCGCTATAAATTTCAAAATTTGAAACAATAGCAGAATATTCGGGAGAAATATTAAAATTTTTTTAAAATATAAACGAATGTATATTTTGTAGCTCTATGTGATCATATGGATATTTGAAATGAAACTTTGTAGTAAGAAGCATTCACAAAAGGAAGAAATGTAAAAATCATTTCAATTACAAAAATTAAATAAAAAATCTTTTTTTCTGCCTATATAGGTAATAATAATACTAATAATAGTTAACATGTCTCATAATTATTAGTTTCAATAACTGGTTGACTGGCTACATTTTGGGAGATAATAAACAATTATAATATGTATTATTATTATTATTGGTTTTGAAAGCGATTTATTGCTTTTAATGACAGTTATACGTATCTTAAGTGGGATTTTTAAATAAAGACTTCCTGATCAATTTACCTTCAAAAAATATTCATTAAATTTGTTAAAAAGAAAGAGAGGGTTATATTATGACTTTATTTAATTTAAAAAATCTAAAACAAGATTATGCAGCTACAAAAATGAATTCAGAGTCGAATCTTATAAAATTGAATTACGTGGTAATTTGAGCTGTAGTAAGAGAAATATCATACTTCATTCCATTATCTTCCTTACAAAAAGGCCCACAAGAGGACGGCCAAAAGTTAAATTTATTGCTCTATTAATGCATACGTGAATATCAGACTTTTCAGGCATGCAAAATACTTTTGAAAGAAAACTTTAACAATCAGAATAAAACTCTGTTCCAAAATGTAAAAAAAAAGTACTGTATATTACTCTTTTTGAAAATATAAAGCTCATTAATTTTAACTTATATACACGTTAGCTTAATGTGGTAATAAAATCAAAGTTTTACTTCTGTATTTTTCTACATTTATTAATCCTGTTATTCAATTAAAAATAATATAGTTTTTTTTCATGGTATTTTTCAGTTCTCTTATCTTTTTTCTATGTCTTTTGTTTTAATTTTGAATTTTCCAGTTTTTTACCTTTCTAAGACATATATTTCTTTTAATCAGTTAATTATTATTAAAAAAAAATAATAAAAACATTACCTGAAATAGAATTATTATTCTTGAGTTCACCGATCATACCTACAACTCTTTTTTTTTTTTTTAGTTTCTTATCTCATATTTTAACGGTGTGCGATTTATTTTAGTTGAATTCATACCTTTTTTTGGACATATAAAAAATATAATCCCAGCAGTTTTCAAATTAATTATAATGGAAAAGTTATAATCTCTTCTGAAAAAGAATGATTACCCTAACAACCATTCCTTTTTGATCTCTTTAAAGTTCTTTTTTTTTTGTAAATGGAAGAGATAAATAGTTTGTGCTGATAGAATAGTTAAATAATCACTTTCATTTGTTTTTGAAGGCTATTTATCTAAGTCACTATAAAAGCAATATTCAGCGACAGCACTTTAAATTTAGCAGCATTTTATCAAGGAAAAATAGAAATATGAATTAATACTCGCTTGAGAGAGATAAAAGTTTTTCAAGAATGGGGGGAATAAATTTGTGTTTTTTAAATTGTATTTGGAATCAGTATGTAAAAAAAAAAAGAAGAAAAATTGACATACGTATTTATCACAAGTAGATATTTCATACTTTTAAAATAACTTCAAAAGTAATAGCCAGATACAGAATAGTTTTTTCAAACAATCATGAATTTAAAAAAAATTATTACAGTTTGTAAAAAGATATTAAATAAATAAATAAAAATGCATGAGCAGCTTAACTTTGTTTTTATTCTTTGCTGTTAAAACAACTAAACGCTAAAAATTCCAAGCTATTTTTTTTTTAGTAAAATTCCATTGTTGTTCTGTAAAAGTTATTTTATATTCTTGAGAATCTGAATCTTACTAAAAGAAAATGTCAAATCGTAAAGAACTTCGTGTTAAGCACAGTATCTGATCCTGATGTTGAATAAGGAACAAAAATTTTGAATTGAGATTGCAAAGAAAATTAAATGTTAATGATGGGCTGTACAATATATTTTGAGACATTTAAAGGAAATATATTTCCAATTAAATTGAAGTGGGAGGGGGGGGGGGCAAATTGTAAAATCAATCTGGGAAGTTCGAAAATAAATTGGGCGTTCACAATTATTGCTAAAACTTTAAGAGAACTTGCAACTGTTGGTCTGAAAGGTTAAAAAGCAGAAACAATTTGTGACTCTCACAAAGAAACAAGAACATGAAGTTAAATGGGTTTTATTGCATAAACATTTCACAATGCAGCAGTGTTCTCAAATCTACTTTTTCGATAAATCAAACTTTCATAGGTAGGTTTATTTTTTCTATTTCACTCGAAAATTTTATTTAAAACTTGTCTAATAAATTTTGAATATAAACTAGTCTCCTAAAAATATGAATTTTCAATTCCCTCTTTATTTTAAGTTTAATACTCCTGATGCAGAGTCCATGCGAAACGAAGAATAGAAGGATAAAACGTAGGTCCCACATTAAAATATGAAAGAGACAGTAGTATGATATGGTGGCCAATGGTATTGACCAGGGATGCCGAGCCAGTGGCACGCGTGCCATTGATGGCACGCGACACAATATTTTTGGCACGCCAGTGATCAAAATGGCTTGCCTTTTATTTCAAAATTTCAAAGTTCTTTATGAAGTATTACGAACAAACACAATCCTCGCCACAGTCTCCAAGTACTTCACTCCGATTGGCTCTCACTCCACGAAGCACCACCCAAACCACGAAACATCGCAAAGTCTCTCAAATTCCAGATACGGAGCGGAGGAACTTGAATAAGTTCCAGTCTCTGGTGACAGATCAATTTCAATTCAAACACGAGAGATCAGTCGCGGGCAGCACACTCGTTTGTTATTGTCTTGCCATAGTTATGAAGTAGACTACAATTGCTTATGATGTAAAGTTTGTCGACGAATAACATAGTCAATTTCATTGACACAACTGTATTTAAAAGTTTATCTGTGTTATATTTACGATTTTTAACTGTTATTTAACATGACTATTTCAGCAAAAGAACAAAGAGTGACAGATAGTCAGTGTAACAGAGAATTTCAAATTTGGTGGACCAAGAAACATGGCATCATTAGTAAAGGCGACAAAGCGATGTATGTTGTATATTCTGGAATAGTGGCATGCAGAACATCGTCTGTAAAATGGTATTTTGAAACAAATCACAAACCCTCTTGTCAAAAAGTGAACCACAGTAAAAATAATTAATTGCTTAGAAACCGTTTGGCAGATGATTCAAATTCAGTATGTATTCTACAAAAAAAAGTGACATCTTACAATCCTAATGTAAGTTAGTTGTCATCTAACCTGCAACAACAGAAGTCACACTAATGTTACTTTAATTTAAATTACACGTATAACTGAAACATGTATAACTATATGTACAGTGCAAAAAGTTTTTTTTCGTAGTAAATAGAGTTTTGTGTTAGTATTTAGTTTTATAATTTTCCCAATAAAAAAAATCACTAGTCAAAATTATTTGACGGCACGTCTATACTTCATTAAACACTTCTTTAGAAAAAAATGGCATGTTGATCCATAAAGGTTCGCCACCCTCCTAGTATAGACAAAATATTCATTTGAAAAACCAAATGAATAGCCAAAAACAGTAAACTTCTCTAAAAACATCTTTTAGTAAATTATGGGCTGATACAAGCATGCATGACATAAAATTTCAGCAAATTAATGCATCTTGCAAGGAAATCTAAGTTATTAATGCAGTTGATTCTCTATTATAATAATGGCAATTTAGTTGCCACAGTCGCCAGATGTTAAATTTATTAAAGTTATTTGCAGTGTAAGATATGTAAATACTTAATAGCATCCAGATTGTCTCTTAACAAGCTTGAACTCTTGAAACTTGAAATGACACAAATGATGAATATTGTCGTAAACATGTGGCTAATATCTCAAGGAGAATTGTTGCTATAAATAAAGGTTAAGTACCTCAACAATCAAAATTGTTAATTAATATTGCTGTGTCAAGGATGTAAAGTTTGGGTTTTGGTTATCTCCTGATTATTAAAAAATAAATGGATTTTTTATAGAATTGTTAAATACCTTGATCAAGCTCGGAATTACAATCTTTAAAATGCATTACCTGTTAAGAAATAATAAATAAAACTATTGCACTTTCTATATAGTCTAATTTATCTATTATTATCCATATATGTGTGCAAAAACTGTTGTAAAATTATTATTTTAAATTTTCTTTGAAGAAAAAATGTTCAAATGAAACTAGATGTGAGAAATTAGGTATTATAGCTCGTATATATTCTAAAAATGCTTTTTATAAAAATAGCTTACTATAATTGCTTCAAAAATACGAATTCGAAATCAAAATCCGAAATTCATTAAATAATACGAACACTAAACAATACTCACTATCTACTTATAATATAAAACTAACTTTAAAATATAAGCATATGAAAATTACTTACCTTTTATATTGGCTTTACGGTAATTCTAATAATATAATCCATATTAATCGCAGGTCGAAACATAAACTGAACCAAATTCTTCCATTCTAAACTTGCAATGAACCAAACAATTCTAAATCGTAAAAAATAAAGCAGATTTCATTGTCAGATACACATTGCCAGATACACATTGCCAAAATATTACATAAAAGTAAATAATATAAAAATATATATTCTAAAGACGTATTTTATAGATATATTAGTGGCTCAGTTAAATTAGTAAAAAGCAGACGATTTGTACAAATATTACATTAAAAATAAATGCACACTGTTGAGTTATGTAAAATAATTATAAGAATTGAAAACATAATATTTTGACTAATGAGAATACGACAAATAATATTATTAAAAGGGCCTTCTGCTTGCACCAATAATTTCCGGTTCTAAACAGCAAAAAATATATCAGAAAAGTATCGCAGTGTAAGCAGAAAGCAAATGAAAAATGAAAAAGCAATTCTGGAAAGAGTTAAAACAATAACTAAATTAAAATTTTTCTTAATATCAAGTCAAATATAAATTATCTATAAGCGCGTTATGCGTTAATAAAAATAGATTTAAAGTAATTTTCAAGTCCAGTTGTGATAAAAGTACTTTACATTCGCCAAAGTACATAAGAAAATTTACATAGAAGAAATAAACAAATACGTTTAAAGCGCACCTAAAAGTAAAACAAGCAATTTAAAAATATTTCTAGAGTGAAAAGTAAACACAAAAACAGAAAAGAAGTTGTAGTTTTTAATAATCGATAAATATATAGCATAGAACTTTAATTTTCAATCATCCCTTAAAAGTTTTATGGAAATAAATGTAAAATTCGATATAATAAACATGTAAGAAAAATGAAAAAAGGTGAAAAATTAATGTTATTATAAAATTGGAAATCAAAAATTTTCCTATCTCGTTATCGTACCTGTTATCGATAGACGAAGTTTTATAAAGAAAAATGATTCTCATTTTTAAAGATATCTATGAATATATATGAAAAAGCAAAATAAAATATTGGAAAATTCAGAGCTTATTTTCGTAATGTTTATCTTTATTAAATGAGTTTCAGAGCAGTTTAACAAAAAGTCATTATTCTTCATGAATATTATTAGATTATATAGATTAAAAATATTGTCGAAATCTCTGAAATATTATCCAGATTCCTAAGCACTGGAGCGAATTTCATTGCTTGAAAATCTATTAAAACCTTTAATTTTTTAAATTTTGTTAAAACTTAAAAATGCTTATTGAAAAATAATATATACTTCTTCAATTATTTTTTTAGTAAAAGAATTTTCAAAAAGAAATGAAGGCTAAATATTAAAATTCTGTTTTGATGTTCATGAAAAATGTAAGAATATCTAATATTTCCTTATTTTTGATGTCATAAATAGCACTTAAAATAAACAAATGTGCCTTTTTCCTTTATTTCTTTGATGATACACTGAACCTCAACAATAAGATCTTTTTAGTAAAGTGTGTGTCTTTTATTTTTTAAATGTTTTTTCACTGACTAAAACGAACTGTTTCAAAGTGAAGTTATGATATAAAGCTTGAAAAGAGAGGAAAGCCACTTTTGAGGAAGATTTAAGATACAAGTTTAAGCCGAAAAGCAACAAAATGAATCCAATTTATTATTTGCTTTTTGACAAAAAATCTTTTTTCTTTGTTCAAATACCACAAAGTAAGATAAGATCCCCCTTTTTTGTTCATTTTGGCTCTGTTGGCAATATAAAGGTTATCGTTTGCGTAAAATTTAATTCAGAACTATAAATAAAGCAAGGGAATATTGTATAAGAATCTTTTACTATAGTCAAATGAACAATTATGAAATCAATTTTTTTAACTAATTTAAATAATTCTAAATTAACGGAAGCCAGTTGCTCTCGAGATAGAATAAGTACCAAAGAATTTTTTTTATTTAACAAAAATATTTACAATTATCAGCTTCTGAGGTAAAAAAGTTAAATCTTATCTAAAGAAACATCAACAGAAATTGTAATAAATTATGGTAAAATCAAAACGTATCGAACATTTATGATTTAAAATGATGAAAAGATAAAAATGATATTTAATTTGTGCTGAATCTCTAAAAATGGTTTTATATTTTATACTTCAAATCTGTAATGTTTCTTAAAATAATAAACAAAAAGCAGTTTTTTAATAATTAAAGAAATTAGTGCATTGGGTTATCTCATTATTTTCCTGAATTAATTTGTAATCTAGTTAGTGAGTTAAATGATAATTTATTTAAATTAATTATCAGAGTTCTCTTAATAAATTTAATTACCCTAAAATTGCGAATCTTGGCTAGAGAAATCCTTCTATAATTTGCACTTGTTTATTCTCACACGTCAGCTAGTTTTAAGAGGAACATTCTTCTGAACAAATACTTGTTGGATCTCAGAGACCGTAAACAGCGTTGAAAATTAATTAGTACGAGTTTCACAACTTGGAAGGAATTAACTAGAAAGTTGAATGTATTTTACTTAGGAAGAGACAGTAAATTTCCAATCCAGAATACAATGTAGAATTATACTTTAAGCGATTTTGATTAAACGTATTACGCAAGGAAAAATATACCGCAAGTATTTATGACGTAAAATTCCTTTTACGATATTTTCGAAGATAATAAACAGTCTTAGTTTTAAGAAAATGTTGCAAGTTAGAAAATATATTAAGCTTAAATGAATTTTGAAGTTTGGATATTTGATACATATATTTGAACTATATTGGATTAAAGACACACGCACACAGATTTTTTAACAAAATAAAAAAAAATGCTTGAATAATTATTTATTTGAAAAACAGATGGTGCTGTTCAGTTCCTGATACCGGGTCATGCAAAGCAGTAGACCGTATAAAAAGAGCAGCTGCATCAGGTAATAGTAATAGCCAATGCAATGCCAACTCACTTAATGTCACCAAACTATCATATCTATGCATTTCAGCTACCTCTCTCTAGGAAGAGTAATTTCTGACACGGCAAGAATCTACTACTATCAACGACCCTACCGCTTGCCAATTTCCCTCAGTCAATCAGGTAATGGTCTTTTGGAATCAGAAACAAACGAATAAGAACCATTAAAACTTATATTCGGATATGGGATTGAGGATCTCTCCACGATCCATGTTCCTAGGGACTTTTAGTTATAGATTCAGATAACTGTAAAGTAGGCGTAGAAATTCTGTCTTTTGTGGAGGAAATCCTTTACAAGAATTTCGAAAGCTCCACTGCCGTATTAAAAACATATTGCTTTCTGCATTTATTACAATATAGTAAAGGAAATGACTTGTTCTACAATGAAAAAAAAAATGATTCACAAATTCAAAGCTACACTTATTTTAGCTAGTCCAAGTGGTCAGCCTTTAGCATCCTCTAATGTTGCCCTGACAGTCGAATAAACAACTCATACGGAGAATGCAGAGATCCAAAAGTTTCGAGACAGACAGGTTTATCCAACCAATTGTTCGGAAAATGCTGCAAATTTCCCCAAAACAATCTCCAACGTAATCATGCACTGCAGGTGTGTGCACCTCTAGTCAAGAATTTGCGAGTTGAGTATTTAATAGCATTGATCTACAGCATGAATGGCTTCATGCTGAGTTTTGGACGGATTAGGCGCATTTCTTACGGTATGGCGGTATTAGCAGACACAATTAGTTGGGGAAGCGTTACAACACACATATATATTTCAGAATCGTTCCATTTTTTCCCTGGGAAAGTCAAATGAGCGTGTTTAAGAACTGACTAGTGAGCAGAATAAGTAGTATTGCTACAAAAAACAACAACATTCCATAACTATAATCGCGTCAGGCACGAGGCACAGTTACCTTTACACAATATTAAGTACCACCTCAGCATATCACTGTACCCGTTCAGCGCCTACTTCGCTTAACATTTACGGAGGATTTCATCAGCTGTTGATATTTTCTATACACATGACCTCTCAGATCTTCCAGATCTGACATCGTGTGGCATTTGACTGTAGGGATACTCGATGTAAAAGTATACTAATACAAATCGATTTAAATGCTAAACGTTGTGAATGGTTCTGTGTCTGGTTTGACATCTGTGCTTCTGAATCATGGATAGCATACCGAGGATAGCATGTTTAGTTTTCCTTATAACATATCAGGCGATGAAAAGTTTGATATAAAGAAACTGACCTGTTATTAGGAATTTGTCAATTTTACATCATTTTGCTGTCAAATTAAGACCTATTCAAGTAGTTTTTTTTTAAAATTCTGTGAACCTGACTTTATTTTAACCCATTTAGTATAGAATGGAGGGTTTTTTATACCTTTTTTCGTTTGTGAATTATTAGTTTTTATAGTTTGTCCTGATTTTCTAATCCTCTGTACAGATTGATATATATGCCATTGTATTAATTTATTATATTATAAAGAAAGCTGTATAAAAAAAAGTAAACAATTTTTTAAAAAAATGTCTCTTTTTTCCCTCTAAGTTATATAATATATAAAAATAAATTATAAAATACTTAAAAATTAAAGTAACTCATTTTTAAAAAACAACTTGCGTTTTCAGAAACTTTTCTTCTGATTAAATTAGCGTACCTATACGATTTTTTTTGTCTAAGACTATACAGAGGTTTCTTTAAAATGTTATTGTTCCTTTGTTTTCTTTATTAAGATTTTACATATTTTTTCCCTTGCTTTTCTCATTTTTTTCCACGTTTTTGACAAAAGGTTTTCTTTTCTTTTAAAGAACCTAAGAATTTAAAAATACTTCAAAAAATTTGAATTTTAAATAGAAACTAGTTAGATATGCATGAAATGTATATAAAAAACTATGAAATATACAAGCCATTCATAATAGGCTTTAAAATGTCAACGCAAACTAAAGGGATCCATTACAAGTGAGTTTATAAACAAATTTCAGACATATTTCGTAGGGTAAAAATATTTTATAGACATTATTTCTTGCAGCAGATGATTAAATAACTAAGACTTAGATGCAAGTAATAAAGTTCATCCTCATTATAAAAACAGCACTTGAAATTTAGGCCTTTTGAAGTTCTTTTACAAATAAATATAAAATGTCGATAAAATGTCTAAATATACATTTAAACCAAAAAATGTCTAAAAACATAATATTATCCTTATTTTAATAAATAATGTGTATTTAAGTTATATGTTAAATTAAATTTCTGAATAACACTATGGTCATTGTAATCGATTGCTTGTTGGTCGCAGACTCAAGGCTGAGGTTGTCGAATTGTACATTCAATTCTTAGAGCTATTGAAGACTCGCCGAGTAAAACGTTTAATGTACGTAAAATCTGAATATTGGCAGGACGTGGAAAATTTTGGAAAGTGGAGTGTTACATCACGTGTTATATATGTCATTTCACGGGAGTCTAAAATTACGTGTTATGTCGCCAAAAAGCCCTTGGGAAGATTTATAGTGTGATTTTGAAAATATCAAGTCAAATGGGAATGACTTGTAATAGTCTTCTGTTTGATTAAAATAAATCACTAAAAATACAAAAACTTTTTTATTCTTTGCTATTAATTCTAGCTAAGAACAATTAGCTATTATTCTTAGGTGTTTAATTTCTTATAAACTGAAAGAATTTGAATTATATTTGATCATTCAGCTAAATATATATGTATATACTAGAAAATGATTCATAAGATGTTGGTAATAAATGTGTTTAAGGTATCTATCTGACTACTTGCGACCACTTAAAAAAAATGGATATATGAGGATTTTTTTGTTGTTTTTAGATCTTTTTAGTACATTTTAAGAAAAATATTTTAAAATTAAGAAGAGAAAAAGAAACTATTATTATTAAATTGGGTAAAAATTTACAAAAAATACATAAACGGGGCCCATTCTGTACCAAAAGTTTATGAACAAATTTCAATTTTTCGATACTGGTTTGTTGCTATGTTGAGATGTTTTAATTTTTACAAAAACTAGAAAAACTGAAATTTCTTAAAAGAACAGTGATTATATTTACATAAGGCTTATTAAGGCTGTTTTATTAACTTTTGTAATAAAACAGCGATTGATAAATTTGATGGTTAAAACAATTTTACTAATATACAGAACAACACAAAAAATTTCAGTTAATTCATTCCACACACACACACACACCACACACACACACACACACACACAACACACACACACACACACACACACACACACACACACACACACACACACACACACACACAACACACACACACACACACACACACACACACACACACACACACACACACACACACACATATGCGCGCACGCACGCACACATGCACGCACGCGCACGCACACACACAGATCGATTTAAATGCTCAACGTTGTGAATGGTTCTGTGTCTGGTCTGACATCTGTGCTTCTGAATCATGGATAGCATACCGAGGATAGCATGTTTAATTTTCCTTATAACATATCAGGGGATGAAAAATTTTATATAAAGAAACTGACCTGTTATTATGAATTTGTCAATTTTACATCATTTTGCTGTCAAATTAAGACCTATTCAAGTAGTTTTTTTTAAAATTCTGTGAACCTGACTTTATTTTAACCCATTTGGTATAGAATGGAGGTTTTTTTTATACCTTTTTTCGTTTGTGAATTATTAGTTTTTATAGTTTGTCCTGATTTTCTAATCCTCTGTACAGATTGATATATATGCCATTGTATTATTTTATTATATTATAAAAAAAGCTGTATAAAAAAAAGTAAACAAGTTTTTAAAAAAATGTCTCTTTTTTCCCTCTAAGTTATATAATATATAAAAATAAATTATATAATACTTAAAAATTAAAGTAACTCATTTTTAAAAAACATTTTTTTTTCATTCTGAAAAAAACAACTTGCGTTTTCAGAAACTTTTCTTCTGATTAAATTAGCGTACCTATACGATTTTTTTTGTCTAAGACTATACAGAGGTTTCTTTAAAATGTTATTGTTTCTTTGCTTTTTTTATTAAGATTTTACATATTTTTTCCCTTGCTTTTCTCATTTTTTTCCACGTTTTTGACAAAAGCTTTTATTTTCTTTTAAAAAACCAAGGAGTTTAAAAATACTTAAAAAATTTGAATTTTAAATAGAAACTAGTTAGATATGCATGAAATGTATATAAAAAATTATGAAATATACAAGCCATTCATTTAAATAATAGACTTTAAAATGTCAACGCAAACTAAAGGGATCCATTACAAGTGAGTTTGTAAACAAATTTCAGACATATTTCGTAGGGTAAAAATATTTTATAGACATTATTTCTTGCAGCAGGTGATTAAATAACTAAGACTTAGATGCAAGTAATAACGTTCATCATCATTATAAAAACAGCACTTGAAATTTAGGCCTTTTGAAGTTCTTTTACAAATAAATATAAAATGTCGATAAAATGTCTAAATATACATTTAAACCAAAAAATGTCTAAAAACATAAATTTAATCCTTATTTTAATAAATAATGTGTATTTAAGTTATATGTTTAAATTAAATTTCTGAATAACACTATGGTCATTGTAATCGATTGGTTGTTGGTCGCAGACCCAAGGCTGAGGTTGTCGAATTGTACATTCAATTCTTAGAGCTATTGAAGACTCGCCGAGTAAAACGTTTAATGTACGTAAAATCTGAATATTGGCAGGACGTGGAAAATTTTGGAAAGTGGAGTGTTACATCACGTGTTATATATGTCATTTCACGGGAGTCTAAAATTACGTGTTATGTCGCCAAAAGCCCTTGGGAAGATTTAAAGTGTGATTTTGAAAATATCAAGTCAAATGGGAATGACTTGTAATAGTCTTCTGTTTGATTAAAATAAATCACAAAAAATACAAAAACTTTTTTATTCTTAGCTATTAATTCTAGCTAAGAATAATTAGCTATTATTCTTAGATATTTAATTTCTTATTAACTGTAAGAATTTAAATTATTTGATAATTCAGCTAAATATATATGTATATACTAGAAAATGATTCATAAGATGTTGGTAATAAATGTGTTTAAGGTATCTATCTGACTACTTGCGACCACTTAAAAAAAATGGATATATGAGGATTTTTTTGTTGTTTTTAGATCTTTTTAGTACATTTTAAGAAAAATATTTTAAAATTAAGAAGAGAAAAAGAAACTATTATTATTAAATTGGGTAAAAATTTACAAAAAATTACATAAACGGGGCCCATTTTGTACCAAAAGTTTATAAACAAATTTTCAATTTTTCGATACTGGTTTGTTGCTATGTTGAGATGCTTTAATTTTTACAAAAACTAGAAATACTGAAATTTCTTAAAAGAACAGTGATTATATTTACATAAGGCTTATTAAGGCTGTTTTATCAACTTTTGTAATAAAACAGCGATTGATAAATCTGATGGTTAAAACAATTTTACTAATATACAGAACAACACAAAAAATTTCAGTTAATTCATTCCACACACACACACACACACACACACACACACACACACACACACACACACACACACACACACACACACACACACACACACACACACACACACACCACACACACACACACACACACACACACACACACATACATGCACACACACATGCGCGCACGCACGCACGCACACATGCACGCACGCGCGCACACACATGCTCGCACACACAGCACGCACGCACGCACGCACACACACGCACGCACTTCAGATAAAAATCTCATTTACTAAAATATATTATACATTTCTAATTTTGTTGTATTTCTTTCTTTTATCATCAACGATAAATAAAAAGTCAAGCCCAAGGATAGATACTTCATGTACATGTGTGCTATTAGTAATTTAATAATCCTTTATGATCTATTTCATTCCTTATGGATGTTTTATCGAATAGTTTTTATCCTAACAATGAAATAATTCCCTATATATTTGGATTAGCTTTTAATGTGAATAGTTATTTTTGGTACGATGCCTTATGTGTAACATTTGTTGTGTAAGATAACAGAATAATGACGATAGTTACTGAAAATTACAGGATTGGGATTCGATACTTAGTAAACCCTCAATAAATATCCCGCCTTAATCTAATACTAAATATTTTTATTGCTTTCCTAAATTACCCGATAGTATTACTTCAGCAGATTTTCTACTTACACATATAAGGATAGATATAATTTTTTTAGACAAATTGCTGTTTGTGTTATTTTGGTTCTATCTAGCTAATTAAATCTCATCATTCAATTGTTTTTTCATTAAGTTATTTGTTTCTCTTTAAACGATTGTCTCATATTGTACACGTAATTAGTTTCTATACACATATTCAATTTGTTCCCGTTCAAAGTGTGATTCAAGCTCTAATAAATCATTTGGTTATTCATGTACCTTGGAAAAATAGTGTAAAAATATTTCCCAAACTAAGTTTTTACGAAAGCATATAGGAAATGCTGTTGCTTGTCAGTTTTCCGTTTCGATACAACAACTTTAAACATGAAATATGTTGAATTTATTGGATAATTTTGTTGTTTTCGTCTTACGTTAGTACTGCATAACATTTTAAATTGATTCAACGTAAGAAAATAGTGTTTATAAAATATTTTTGAACATAGAATATGTTAATATATATATATATATATATAAATGCCGGTTTTTATTACATTATATTTACGATATTTTAACTCTTTATAAGGCCATGGTAAGCAACGCCGGTTTAAGCTCATTTCAGGCCCTGGGTGCACAAAATCTTCGGGCCCTTGTGGCACTGGCTGATCGAAATTTATTACCAGAAAATCTGGTTAGATCTGTCCGAACCCCTTATGTCCCTTCCGGGCCCCTGGGCACCAACCCCAAGAGCCCAATGGATAAACCGGCACTGATGTGAGATATACTTACCACCAACTTATTAGTTTTTAAATATACTTTATCTTTTAAATATATTTACTCACCTATAATTTGTGATGCTAGTACTTCTGCTAGCAAGGAAACTGATGTTTGAATTTTCAAATAGCAAGCGCACAGGATGACCTTCAAGTTTCCTGAGCAGCAAGAAAACTGTTCCTGATGACATACGATTGACTTAAGTTGGTGACCATATGCCAATTGACATGAACATATAGACATTGTCTTTTATGCACTACTAAAGCATACGAGAATAAGATGCGTTTGTATAGCTTGTAATGTCCCTCTATGTATTGATCTCTGTTTTCAGAAACTTCATGAAAAGTAGTATGTATAAATTCTTAACTATTTGAATGCAAAGTGTATTTAATTTATAATTCTTTCAGTATATTTTAGTATTTAAGAGTTAAATAAAAACTAATAGTGCGGTCATTAAATACGTAAGCTCTGTATAAAGTTATATAAAAGGTAGAGCTGCATGATTGGATATATTATCCCTAACGCAATCTCGTCTGTCTCCCGTTCTATTACTGAATAAAGTTATCTTGTGAGGGGTTGTTTGTGTCTGAGTTGAATATAGTGATAAAATATAAAAATAATTGAAGTTCATCCTGTCGTATGATCATTTTGTTCCTCCCACACCTCTAGCCGGGTCACAGAGAAGAAGGGACGTAAATTCTTTATAACCTTATACATGCCATATTACAGAAATATATCTGAATACTACTTTTAAAACGATAGAAAAGTAGTTTTAATGCGTCTGATGATGAAATAAATTTTTTATCATTCGCTGGTAGAAAATAAGTGTTGCAAGATACTGTGCGAAAATATATGTTTTATTTCTGCTATTACATATGTTTCTGTACATATTTCTACTTATATATCTGTCTCTGTTATGACATACACTCAAGAGCCAAAACATTATGACCGCCTGTCAATAACGAGTTGGCCCACCTTTGGCGCGCAACACAGCTTCAACCCGCCTTGGCATGGATGCCACAAGTCCTTTGTAGATGGCCGGAGACAGATTGTACCAGATGTTTAAGCAACGGTCACGCAAATCCGAGATATTGCGAATTGGTGGTCTTTGAACTCTGAGCTACCATCCCATGACATCCCAAATGTGTTCTATTGGATTGAGATCCGGTGAATTAGGCGGCTAGGACATTAACTGGAACTCAGCATCATGTTCCTGGAACCACTCCAACACAATTTTAGCCTTGTGACACGGGACGTTGTCCTGTTGGAACATTCCATTTCCAGCTGGAAAAACAGAGGCCATGTAAGGGTGAAACTGGTCCGCAATGATGTTCAGATACCCTGTAGCATTCATGGTCTGCTCTACCACAACCACGGGTACCAGAGACGCCCAAGAGAACGTCTCCCAAAGCATAATACCGCAACCACCGGCCTGTGTATGACCTACTAGTTATTGGATACCTGGGTAGAAAAGACAATGATATTTACTTAAATTCTACAACTGGTGAAACCTTCACAAGCAGCTATTGCTGTAGTAGTTGCTTTCTGGGGCATACTTTTCATCAATCGTTCTACAACAGCAATAGGTATTTCCCCCACTCGGTTGGAGAAGACAAGTCAGTTCACACACTTATTTTGGATAATGGAGGCTTCCATTTAATGTAGATTCTAAATCGTCTCATAAATTTTCCATATTGATAAGATCTGGCAACCGGCTCAATAACTAAACTCCATTGTCTTCATGGTGTACCTTTCAAAATACAGTTAGCATTGTCAGACAAAAGAAAGCTGAAAAAGACAACAACATTCCACCCCGTTAAGCTGTCAGAACGTAGGAAGCACATGATAGGCAGTAGAATTTGGTATTCAGTATAACATGTAAAATGATTTACAGTCCCTGGTCTTGCCAAGAGAAACATCGCCAAATATAACACCACAACCACCAAACTTCAATGTTGGCTTAATATATTCTGATAAAAGCCATTATCTCCAGGCCAGACACAAACTGTTGTATGGTAGAGAGAGTGAACTTTAGTTTATTGCACCAAATAACTTTCTCACCACTTTATCCATTGTTGGACTTCATAAATAAAGGATTGAAGGCGGATGCACAACTGTCTGAAATATATATATAAGCAGATGTGCTTCCTTATATATAATATTGACCGAATCAATAGTTTCGAATGGCTTTGAAATTCGGTGCGGATGTGAGTCCTTTGGTGGGGTGAAATTCATCTGCATAGTTCCGGA
Organism: Trichonephila clavata; assembly: GCA_019973975.1. Taxonomy (NCBI): domain Eukaryota; kingdom Metazoa; phylum Arthropoda; class Arachnida; order Araneae; family Nephilidae; genus Trichonephila; species Trichonephila clavata. The sequence goes on from BMAO01010777.1 coordinate 138,231, forward strand.
CAGAATCCTTCAGCCATGTTTTGTAGGTCTAACGGGTCGGGCTACATTATGGTAGTCACTGCTTATCTTCCAATCGTGAATAATATAGGCTACTGCCGAATTAGGTTATTAAGAGGACACAGTATGATTCGGTTGACCAAAATCTGTCAAAAAATCAAACCTAATTTTCTAATTTAAACCTATTTAGCCTAACTTATTCTTTATATACTTTTCTACAAACTCACAAAATTTGAAAGTTCTAAGTTTACAAAATGCAGAGTTGTGATAATTTTCATGTTTGTCTCTATTCACATCCCTATGGCAAATCAAAACTTTAAACATACTTATCTCAGAAATATAAAATGACTAGTTTGTCTTCATTTAAAATGCTAAGGTTTTTTTTCTATATTGTGCCTAATGCTTTGAATTTTTTTACCTATTGCTAATAGTACATGTAACAAAAGCTGGTACACATTTCTGAATCAAATCAATACTTATTTTTTTAAAAAATAACTGAACTCAGAATTTATACATTTTGTAAGGAATTTTCAATAAGCATTCATAAAAAGAAGTATTGTACCAATACCAATCATGTTATCGCAAAACCCATACCAACATTTGTAGGAGAAGTAGCCTTTTAAAATCACTTTAAAAATTTTAAGTGTCTTACTTAAAAAACTAAACGTCTAACTTTTTATGAAATTTTGAGCACCTGTTTTACATAGTATACACACATGGGAGGCAACCAAAAAAATTTTGAAAATCCTTAAATTAAAAATGTTTGCTTATATCGTACCATGTCACCTTAACGAAGAAATCTCGCTCAAAATATATTATGTAAGCTTCAACAATTTCTTTGATAGCATGATTTCTATGTTGCACATATTTTCGAATTCAGAGAACTCCGAATTCCATGCCATTGTGCAAGTAAATGACTGAAAGATTTTCTTCCCTCATAACATATAAAACAGCAAAAAGCGCTACGTGCTCATGATGGCAGATTACCTCATTTCAGTAGGTATCCAAATTTTGCAATGCATATAAATAAATAATTTACCTCAAAATTCGCTTCAATCATTGAATAATTTTCACATTTTCGTATTTTTCTTATTTTAATCAAAATAAAAGTTTTTTCTTTTATTTTTTTAAAAAAGCAAGATATATATAATCGATAACTTATAGAAAAGTTGCAAGTGAAAAAAATTATGCCTTCGAAAAGGAATGATGATAAAAAAAAGGGAAACAAAAATGTGAATGGTTTGAGTTAAATGTTTTTAAAGGTATAAAATAATGTCCATATAATATTTTAAAAATTTTTTAAAAAGAAGAAAAAATTGTTTTACCCCTTATCTGTTCTAGTCAAAACTGAAATTTGTTTTCGAAAGCTTATATTAATGAATGAAAATATGAAATAGTTTTCTGATGTAAACTATAAAATAGAAGAAAATCATACATAATTCTAGCAATCAAGAAAATTGTTTTGACAGGTGCCTTTTATCAAATGAATGCTTATGCTCCAATTTCTCTTAAAAAGTTAAACACTTTCTTAGGAAATAAGATAAATAACATTTAAGTAAATTATAGATTGCTTAGTACTTTTTTTTATTGGATCTAAGGTTTTAAATGATTTAAAATACATCTTAAATAATTAATTTGTGAGATATCTTAATTTTAAAATCACACATAATTTTTAAGAGCATATTTAAAACATCTTTCATTTTTCAAAATATAATAGGAAAATAAGAGAGTAGTTTGAAAATAAGATTTTATCCGTAATCTAAAGTGATTTTGATTTAACCATGCTTTTTAAATTTAGAGTTGTAGATCAATTGAAACCTTCTTTTTTCAATGTTTTATCAAATATTAAATCACTTAATATGAAACATATTTACTTAATTTAAATCAATTTATCAATATTTTTTGTGTTATTTATTCAATATGGGTTACAGTTTACAAAGTAAGCTTTTAATGAAAGTTACCTCTAACAGTCTGTGCAATCTATTTTCATTATTATTCCTAATTTTGACAGTTCTTTTGAAACGAAATTATCTATCATTCAATCTAAATAATTTTTTAATTTTTATAGGGAGCAAATGCGGCTCTTTCATCAATTACTTTTTAAATGAAATGTTTACAAAAAATATATTAATCTCTATTCTGCTTTTATTAATAGTTTTTTTCATGAATGTACGGAAGAATTCACTCATTACTTTGAACATTTCTTGGGAAGACACAAGTGAGCCAGCTGTAAGTAAAATTATTTACAAGAAACGGGAATAAATGAAAAAATTTTTAGTTTGCTTCGTATTGTCTTGAGCAAGAAATAATGTAAATACCCAGATCATGAATCAATCATAGCTAGCCGATCAACTAAGCTGCTATTTTTCTGCTGAATTTTCGTGATATTTTCTCAGTGATGATTTAACAAACAAATAGCAATATGTGAATATAAGACTTGATAAAATTTGTGTTTAATTATACGAAATAGAATAAGCAAATGTAAATACAGTGAAAGTCATTAAACACGAAACTGAAAGGGACTGAAATATTTTTTCGTGTTAAAAGAATTTCTTGTTAAATGATACAGCAAAAAGAATGTATTCAATAAAATTTTTATTACACAACACATTTCTCTTACTTAGATATGTATATGTGCATGCACTTAATAAAAATCAATGAAACAAAAACATTCGCAACAACTTAAGGAATTTAATGCAAAATTTAGCATAAAACAAAACAATTATTGAGTTTTTTGGAAAATAATCCAATATCTTTCTTTGCAATGTCTTTTTTAGCTTCAAATTGTTGGATGTCTTCCATTTTGTTATACTCTTTTTGTTTATTCTAGTGACAGAATTCCAAAGCCAACTGATGGGAGATTAGTTGTTTTTGTGGGGCAATTGTAGTGGTGGAGATTTAAAGTAGCTTAGATTAACAAAATTGTCTCGCGTTACTGGCTGTTCCAAGGGTATTTCAATGTCGTTAGTCTCCATTAAACGAAACGTGATAAACCACCTCCTTCATTTCGCACCTCTTTTAAATTTCGGCTGTGTGGCTGGTATTTTCCGTATGTTGTTCATTTCCAGTTAGTGTAGTTGTTAATTTCCTGTTACTTTCCGTGTTAAGCAATTTTTGTTTCGCGTTAAGAGAAAAAAATGCATGAAAATACGTTGTAGTTTATCAAGACAGTTATATTATTTCGTGTTAATCAATATTTCGTCAAGCGTTTTCGCGTTAAATATATTTTATTGTAATTAAATACAACACACAACATGGTATGGTAAAATCAAAAAAAAAAATTAACCAAAACACGTTACTTTAAATGATTTATTAAAATATAAATAGGGCATTAGTAACCAATGGATCCTGAATACTATAGATCAAGATCTGGTTTTCGATAGAATATCAAGTTGAAGCATTAGATATTGTTAATTTTTATATAAATTCTGATCATAAAACTAAAGTAAAAATAATTATTTATATCTTTTTTGATTTGTTTTTATCAGATTACTTTTAAAGCTTCATAAGCTATCTTTTGATGACTTAATTGTTGAAGAACTTTTGCTTAATCTATCGAAGTATATGAAAGATTTCTAAACACTATGGATTAATTTAAAAATGATAAGACAATATTTTACATGCTAAGAACTTTAAAACTGATGGACATAAGTCTGATTAATTATGGTTAGAAAAAAGTTATAAATATAATTTTTGGAAAAATAACAGATTTTTATAGAAGTTAAGTATGCATAATTTTAAATTCAGGGGAATGTTAGTTTGTGTACTAAATAAAAACTGGTTTTTGATCATTAAATCTTACTAATTTACAAGGCTTATGCATACAATATGTGTGAGATTTGTTAAACATAATTTTATAAGGGTCTCGAATAAATATTTCATGTCTTTTTTGGTGTTTTATTAAATATTTTAACATTTTTTTCCCTTCAAAGTATCTGAAATTTGTATGAAAGAATCTTTCCATAACGTAACTTCCATTTAGATCTAACAATCTGTTTACTGAAAAGTTTAAGAAAATTTTTAGTTTTTTTGCTTGAATTGCATTTGATGAATAATTTTTTTATTTTAACACATTTACTAATTCACACACGCCTTTTTTTTGCTCATTTCACTTAGAATAATTTAAAATAATTTAAAATATTTAAATTAAGGCTTTAAATGTTAAGACAATCAATAATGTTAAGAAATATTGATATTTTGCTCAGCATCCCCCAATAGCTCAATTCATATAAGAATATATTTTGAATTTAGAAGTTGGAGAAAGGGAGATAGAAAATGTCAATGTGGACTTAGAAATTGAGTCAGTGTTTTTCAAACACTTTTATATCTTCCTTTTTTATTAAAAAAATTTCGTGGACTTGATACTTCTTTTGTACTCACATTTCATGGATTGCAAAAAAGTTTCTGAAGGAGGAAAACATTTTGATTTTCCTTGTTCTTTCCTAAGGGAACCATTTGAAAAAATTGTCCTTTTTGAAGCAGACTCTGAAATTTCGATTTTTCCAATACCAAATTGTTTGCAAATGTGAAAGAAAAACTCTTTATGCAAATGGTTTGCATTAACTCTATAGATAAGAGAACATGGATTTACTTTTATTCACTTTTGTTTTCTATGAGTTCTTTTACGTCATTACTTTAAAGGAAAGGAAAGAAATTCATTGTGTGCTCAGATTTTAAACAGAAGAGATAATCTTTGTAAAGTTTAGTTTGAGGACTTTTTAAAATAAAAGTTAGCTCTTAAAATTAATTCATTCTTATATAAATTTTCTTGAATACAACAAGTAGAAATAAAACCAATTAGAAATAACCCCTGTTTAATCTTTAAATTTTATAAAAAACATTTTTACTTAAAATTAAACGTCGATTGAAATATTGAATTTTTGTCAATTAATATTATTCTTATTTGTTATTAGTATCATATAAATAGTAAAAATTTCTGTAGAAAGAAAAAAGCAAAATATCTCAGAAAATAAAGAAGAATATTCGAGAAAAGAAAGAAGTGTGTAAATTGATGAAGGTTTAAATTTTAAGATAATTTCTTGATTTATTACATAAGCAATTCCTGCTTGTTCTAAACATAAAATTCTGTACTTGACAAATGGGTACCGTAAAAATACGGCGTAAATAATGCGCACATATACTTTCAAGCTGCATTTTTTAATTTTTAGGTATATTCACTGTATAACGCGCATCCCATGTTTTACAAGGAACCAGAAGTGTGTTTGTACGATGCTCGTATGTTTAAAGTCATTTATGCGAGTTATTAGCCAGGATTTCGAGCCAGGATTCAAACTAGGATTTTGAAAAAATAGCATACTATTAGAATCAGAAAGCTGTAATGTCATTTCTTTCAAATATATTGCATTCCGATCAGTGTAGAAGCTTAATTTTTCTTATGCTTATCTCTTTTTTTATTTTTGCAGCATATTTTGTGACGGATCTATACGTGTCCTTCCATTAACCCTCTGAGGAAATCTTTGGGCTATCATTCACAACAACCCTTTTGGAAGAAGAAACCGTGATATTCATATCAAGTCAGTTATATATAGTATAGGTTTTCTAGCTAGTGAGTAAGATAGAGGAGAATAGATGAATAAACGGAGTCACTGGAGATTGAAATATTGAGAAGTTGACGATAAGGAAAGATATCTATCGATCAGGTATTAGTTACATTGATAGTTCGTTTCAACAATTAAATAGTTGAAAATATTTAAGTGACGATTGGTCACCATAGATAAATTGTAAATCAAATATTAGAGTAATGGATTGATCCATGAAAGATGGATCAATTTAATAGAAGTCTTCTCAGAATTCGCGCCTCTCACAGCAAAATTCCCTCTGCTCTTTATTGGAACATCTCATCTTATTTGATTTCTTGAACTGTGTTTGTGATAATTAGTGTGCTGAATAAATAGTTGAAAATTATTATGACGAGTCGTCCTTCACTTCATCCCACACCTCTAGCCAGGTACGAGAGTAGGTCGAGAATATTACAATTTTTATACCAGAGGTATAACACCCTCCTTAAGTTTTCTTTGATAAATTTTCCTTGTTTGATTTGAAAGAGCATCACTTTAGAGTTGTACGAGGGTTACTGAACAGTTCTGAGACATCAATAAGTACTAGATACCTGTACTAAGGCTCTATTCTCTTAATTTTCATATAAGTGTAAATAATTTGAAATTGCATTCCATTTAATTTGAAACAATTTTCAGGATTCTATACAATGATTCATGGCAAGAATCTAACTTAAAGCTTATTTTTGAAGAAATTAAATCATATTTTGCTTATTCCAATAAAGAACATGAACCTACATAGAAGAATTTGAGATGATCATGCTCTCATCACATTGATTACTAGTACTGAAAATGTGTCTTAACCCCGTAATTACCGATTAAAAGTTACGTGATTCGCCCTCGAGTGCCGCATACACCGCATAGGCGAGCGTATGCGGTGTATCGGAGGTAAAAGACAAGGGACAAATAAGCAAATTTTTCTCTGATATAAATAAACCTTTCGCAAACACTGTCAAATTCACTTTATTGTGCATTCCAAAGCCTTCAGAAACTTTTACTTTTAGCAGCGCAAAGGAAAAAAATCGTACTTTAGAAGGACGTATATATACGTCTGGTACACATGAAAAATGAATTGTGCAAGACGGATATATACGCCGGTGGCACTTAAGTGGTTAATAAGATATTTGATACATGTTTCACTAGGTTTAGTTTCTTTAAACTTAACACCTGTAAAAACAATTTAGATTTAAATTCTGTTACTCGTAAAGAAAAAAACATTTAATTAAAAAGGGGAAGTGTTATTCAGACTAGAATTTATCAATACAATTAAATTGTTTTCAAGTAATATAATGATCATTCCTAGCACGAAGGAATTTTAATTGTAAACAATCCTCTAATTAGCGTGTAACATTTAATCTAGATGTTAATTATACTGTTTAAAGTGGTTAGTAGCAATTATACCTTAATTTAATTTTACTATGTTACAATGTCATGAAATTAGCTCAAGATAAGGTGCTTATAATTATGTGTCAAATTTTAATTACATGTATTCGAAACTTGAAGGATTTTACATTATTAGCAAAATTTGTATAAGTATTTGATAGTACATCATAGTTCATTCAAGGAAAATTCTTATAAAGGTAACGTTTGTGCTTTTCTGCATTAACGTTTTTAGTACCGAAGAGTTGAATTTTATAATGGTTGGAAAAAATAAAATTGTGAAAGAATTAATTTAGAATTTTGATACAACACTTTTAAAATAAAATATCTGGTATATTTTTAACGGAGAGTGCTAATTGCGATAAATGTGGAATTTTTTGATAGCGTAGTTACACGAGCAGTTTGATAATTGGTAGTAATTAAAATTTTGGAGCTGCATATAAAAGAGCTTCACAGTGAAACTGATCGAAGAAATCAAAGGTATGTAAAATATTTGTGAATTTAAATCAAAGCTCAGAGATTGTATCTGAGGTTTTGCTTTGAAAATTTAGAATGTTGTACAAATATTTAGTTGATACTTTATTTAATACTGTATACTAGTCACATACATTGTTGGCATTAATACAGTAATACCATGATTGATAATAGAAAACAGAAAACTACTTTTTGTAGAAATATCTTTTACAATAAGGATGAAGTCTTAACAATTTAAGGTAACTTGGAACGTATAGAGATCAGTACTAAATGTGCGTGTAATATAGTGTGGTGTGTATATCCATCATGAGTAATAATAACTATATATACTCTGGTTGCAAACTTAGGTTATTCCAGTTCTTGCAGTTTTGATTCTACCAGAGTTCAATGGGTGTAGGTACTAGCTGACTTTGTTATCCCAGTTTTTGTGTTACCATAGAAAATGTATGTTAAAACGGTGAATCTTCTAATGCACGTGATAGCAAAGACAAAATTAGGTATCCCGTCCATCGATTAGCTGCGTAGTTGCGCCTTTTAGAGCTGTATGTTGCTCCATAGAAGTCCTGTGCTTCATGGAAGCCCTGCAGATAAAGGAGAACCACGGAGTATAGAACGTCTGAGAAGAAACAGGTACTGGTTAGAATACCGGTTATGCGTACTAGACATGAGTGGAACTGGTAATAAATACCTCTCATTAACATGGCTGATATTTCAGATTAAGCATAACGCAAGATTCCAGCAAGCGTTTCTCATGGTACCGTTGAATATGGATACAGCCAACATGGATCGCAGAGTCAAGGTTCATCTGAAAAGGCAGCAGCATGTCATCTGTGTGTCCATGTGCATCATTCAAAACGCTTTTTCCAACGTATGTACTCGTGTTTAGTAGTTAAAGGAAGGCAAATCATTGGCCGTTATAAGGGTAGTGCCGTATAACGGCCATATCACTTTGGCATGCTGCCGATGTTCCAGTATAAGAAACAGTGAGACGATGAGATCATTCTGCGGGGAGTCTAGAAATTGTTTGTGGATAAACAAGTACCTATACAACTGCTTATGAAGTAGAATGGGTCGTTGTGAAATCCGTGAGAGTTTGGCATATAACCCTTCGATTGTCTTGCCTCATCATCATCTTTATCACTCCATACGCACATGGGCACAGAATAACAAGAACATTGATCCGTGGTTGGTATGTCGTGCATGGGTGCCAATCCGGGGTCCGACTTCCAATACCACATTTTGATGGCATATTCAAAATGACAGACTTCTTGAACAACACGGTGCACCCACCATTCTGTAGTTTTCAGTATGATGACGTTACTGGTGCGCAATCATTCTCAGTTAATTGCCCTAGAAATTCTTCTATGTCTTCAGGGCATTTTACTCACTTAATTCTACTTTTAGGATTGACATGTGACCTACCTTTAAGCCAGTTTATGTAAATTGTTCATTGCATGTTACTGCAGCGTTTTCTTGTTATGTTCACTGACTCACTAAACTTTGATGATTTACATATTGTACCTGAATCCATTTATTTGTATAATTTTTCGGCTGCAATTTTTGCTTATTTCTTGGAGAAGTAATTTTATTCTTTGTGACTGAACTTGAATAACATTCAAGATTGACGCGTTCAGTGGAATGCGTATCACCTGTGAATCTGGGTATCTTTCCACATACTGCTAAATAAAATTATTGACTTTCCAGTGATTACACGGATGCTGTGAAAAAGTAAAATGTTACAAAATAATAATTTCACGTGACTTAATATAAACTTGGAAATATAAAATTTTATTCAAATAAATGATTTAAAAATAATTAAAATCACGCATCATGAGTTTTGGATGATTTCAGGAAAACATATTTTATTATTTTAAAGCAGTGGTCTTCAAACCTTTCCAACTCACGGAATCCCTAGAACTAGAAGGTGTTTTCGTAGAACCCCTAGAACTAGAAAGTATTTTTGTAGAATCCTACTCCCCACACACACTTAGAAAAAATTCTTAGAATATTATTTAAAGTAGATTACCAATTGATCATTGTAAAACAATGAAAAGTATTGCATTTATTATTAAAAAATTTTAATTTACTTTCAATATAATTTTTTTTATAAATAATATTGTTACGTAGATCGGGGTTCGAGGATTTTATGCAAGATCAGTTTTAAACAATGATACAGTTCTTTAACAGCGATAATAATTTATTGTCGAAAATCAATCCTTGGAACACAGGATTCAACAGCAAAATTCGCAGAATAAATATCAGAAGGATTTCACACCTTCAACAGTACTTAGACACAATTATCACTATCTAAAAATACACGTATTTATAAGCTTATTCACAAGCACAACCGAGCTAATCACGATAAAGACAAGTTCACTAATCGCTAGTCAAAACCAGACTGACTCTTGCGGCGAGTATCACTCTATTTATAGCCGGGACTGAAAGTTCCGGAAAGAGGCGCTCGCGTCATAGATCTTGAAATTAGTGGATTTCTCTACTAATTTCTAGAAGAATCCAGAGGGTCCCGAACTCTCCAACATGATCACCAAGTTAGTCACCAAATTGGTTGCCAACTTAGTCGCCAAAAATGATGCCAACTTGGCTCAATCGCCAATATTTCGCCAAGTTCCCATTGAGAGAGAGAGAATCGCCATTATAATGTAAGGGACGGCGTTGCTTGTGAATATTACAACTTTAACATGAAATAAATATATATATAGCATAGAGTAATATAAATGCATTGCACATCCAAATACAAATTATTTACATTATTTTATACAAAATTCGTAACAATACTAATCTGTGATCCAAGTGTCATCTACCCATGCACTTAGTAATAAGGATATGTTCTTGTATTTTTTCACACAAACTGTCGAAGTCTAGGTCTATTGAAAATAACTAAAATTGCATTAATATTCTGAGTTTCCTTTGGTTCTATATTTTGTTTTTGTTGCCACTCATGTTGAAAAATATTTTATTTATACGCATTATTCCGAATGGCAATAAAATGTTTATAGCTGTGTGAGAAATACTGTGCATTTTGCATGAATTTGCAACCTAAAATTTAGGATCTGTTCTTGCTTAAATTCATATTTTTAACATCTAATCTGCTGATAGGTTGTTGGTGTATATCCACAAATATAAAAAAGGTGCACTTTCTATTAGAAAATTTTGAGTTTTGAAAGGCATTGTACTAACGAGTATAAAAGTAGCTCGTGTAACTCAGAATAGTAAACAATAAAATATTCACAATCTAGTAATTAATATATATAACATAAAATTTTTTAATATTCCTTTATAATATTGTAATAAGTTTAAATTATTGCAAAATAAAGCTGTTAAATATGAATAAAATTTTCAGTTTCTTAATGGCAGGGATGAGATTTAAATTCTTGTGGGTATACAAACATTTTTTAAAAAATGAATCTATTTTGCATACACATTTATAAGTTTCTTTTCGATATTTTTTTATTGTGACTCGTGGAGTTCCAGGGTTCCGTGGAACACAGTTTGAAGACTACTGTGTTTTAAAGTATTTCAAATTAAAATATCAAATTTTATAGTGAAATTTACAAATCAGTTAATATGGGATTCTACTTTCTTAAATCTACATAAATAGGTCTCTTTTTTTTAAAAAAAATACTAAATAATAAATAAATTATTAAAAATATTGAACTGAAAATTGATTCTTAATTTTCTCATAAACTTTCGAAATCGATGTATTTTGAAAAATAGCAAAACACAATAAAAAATATTTCTCTTGAATCGTTTATTTGATAACAAATTTTCCCCCTTTTATAAAATAAAATATTAATATTTTTTTTCTTTTAAAAATAATCTTTTGTTAAGTTAGGGATGCTTAGAACTTCATAGCTTCTCAAATTTCGGGAACTAATGCTTGATTTTCTTTTTGAAAAAAACAAAAGCTGTATACCGTTTTTCAAAACTTACGCTCAACCACAGAAGTACTTCAATGTAAAATTACTTCTATTTCTAAATTTATATCATAAATTTTTTCAAAATAATTCCTTTCGAAGACATTTTTTTTTCAAAGGGGGAAAAAATGAAAAAAAACCTTTCCTTTAGAATTATTTTTGTCAAGTATAGATATTTTTTAAAATTAGACGAACCCTTTTCATCTTTATATTTGAGCTTAATCGATATTTAAAAGTGCACAGAGTTGCTTTAGAAATGATTGAATACGTTTGTTTTCAAAAGAACTCTTTCGTTCAAAAAATATAAACAAAGATAAATCATAAAAAAAATCTCTTTAAGTTCACTGATCCTGTGTTATTATTATCTAAAAAAAAGGTACTATTTTATAGGCATGAATGAATGAAACAAAAAAATTTTCACATGCAAAATAAATTAATAAAATTTTAAAAAATGTATTGATTTTTCTGAAACATATATTTAATTTTTCTCTCGTCACTCTTCAGTGGAATTGTGAAATTTAGCTAGAATTTGCAATGTATTGATTTTATACTGTAGTTTATTATTGCTACAATTGATATACATAGTGTATCAGCACAGTGGTTACAGACTATCAGAACAGATACAGTATACCTAGACGATGGAAAAAAGCATAGCAATGCATGGTCAAAAACGCTTTCCTGGCGTGGTAGTGGACATGGTAGAAAGACAGGACATGAATAAGAAGAAAATACGCGTTTGTTATCCTTAGCACAGCAAAAAAGTAAGAAAAACGAATATTAAACAGACTATAGATGCGCGTGTCGATATGATAGGATTGCAAGAAGGCAGGATCCACCAGATGGTCATAAGGGAAAATTTCGACATGATTGGCCACAGCCCGCACACTTGGATTGTTCTCTACCAGATCAAGCATAGTCTCCTTGGTGTTTAGTATTCTTACTCCTCGCTCGTAATCCTGTGTGTCGATGCCGAACAATCTCTGGTGCAATCGTGCAAAGAAGGCGTGGATGGGAGTTTGCTTTCTGGGGTAACATTTGGCGTACAACCGTTGTGCGGATCGACCATTGCAATCAGCAACCCAGTATGCCAGATGCATATAAGCAAGCTCAGTGTTCATGTAATGCTCCGTCCCACTACTACTTTGTCGGCAGGCAAAATGAAGTTCCACAGCGAGCTCCGCAGCAGAAAACTGCATGTGCGCAAGCGTTATCATCTGAGGCTTCGGTATACGTAGAGCTATGTATTGCCCAAAGACTTTCCAGCATTTTTGATGTATTAAAATAATAAACAGCTTTTCTCCTCATATTCTTGTCCTATTTTTATTGTGTTTTGTCTAGTCACTACCACACTAGGAAAAAATTTTCCGACCATGCCTTCCAATGTGATTTTCCTTCCGAATATGTGTCCTCTGCCTATCCTGAATGTCTGTAGCCGCTGTACTGGTACACTCTGTATATTAAATGTTCTAATGTGCACATAATGTCTTATAATTCAGTTATTTTTAGGTAAATAGTAGATTATTAATTCGAATTTTAGAGCTATTTTGATGCTATAACGTTAAACTAACTTGTCAGACTAATAAATTATTTTAATGAAAAATTGTCTGGCCTATCTTGATAAAAAGAAACAAGAAACCTCCTTTTTGATTAAACAGTAATTTTTTGATATTTCCAAAGCTTATTTTTTTTCCTTTTAAGAAATAGATGGTACAAATATGAAATTTTTATTCACAAAAATTGAGTTGTAAAATTAAACATTTTATAAAACCCGTATTGAAACATCTTCTCTTACTTTCCAATGAATTTGTGTATGTGGTGTAGAGGATTGGAGAGTGAGGACGAACTACAACATACACACACAGCTTAACTGTCGTCCTTGTTACTTAACCAGGGTCCAAAATTACTTCTGCCCGTCACCTATATCCCTTGTGTTGTTTTAGACTGCACGCGCACACACACACACACACACACACACACACACACACACACACACACACACACACACACCACACACACACACACACACACACACACACACACACACACACACACGCACACACGCACACGCATTCAACACGCACGCACACACACACACACACACACACACACACACACACACACCACACACACACAACACACACACACACACACACACACACACAGGTGGTATATCAATCTCCTCAAGTGATTTTGACGCCCAGTTTTCTCCCCAGAGGGAGGCACCTGAGCTCTGACGAAGTGAAATTGAACTAGGAATTTATTTTTGCCGAAAGCGCTCAAGCAGACAAGCACTGAAGAGATCTTTTGCATGCCTTTTCTCGTACGGCATGGTCTCTGTCGAATGTTTGCATCATCGGGTCGAGGTTGAATCCGCAAACTTGAGCGTATAAGACTGACTTCAACTACACCACCCAGCCGACAAAAGAAAAATAAATTATGTTATTCATAATAAATAAAAATAGTCTATAGATATCATTGCGTTACCTTTGTATCTGAGTGCATATATAGAATCTTTCTCGCTTGAAATAATATTTAAAAGTCAAAATCGCACAGCAATACATATGCCATCCAAACACTTTCAAAAGAATTCGTATTCATGAAACATAAGAAATGTGCATATCGTTAAACTGCTGAATTCCCATTTTGTTCTTCCGTATGACACTCTGTGATATGTTTTGAGTTAAATAACAGATTTCCTATTTACAAATATTGATTCACGTAGCTTGAGGGGTAAAGTGAAAAAAAAATAGCTATTCGCACAAGACATTGCTAAGCGAAAGATAAATTTTTGAATTTTAGTTCTGAATAAACTTCCTGATTTTCCTGTCATTTCTTGTTCAGGATTTAAAAAAAAGAAAGAGATTGACTGTGCATATATAAATAACTTTTGTGTATACTGTAAATGATATAAATAATACAAATACAACTTTAAAATTATTTAAAAAAGTTTTCTTGGAAATTTAAGTTACCGTAAAATTCATCATTTAACGCTCACCTATATATATACTTTCAAGCTGTATTTTTAAAATTTTTTAGGTATATTCGCCGCATAACGCGCATCCTCTTTTTTACGAAGAAACCTGAAATGTGTACGTACGCAATGCTCTCCTGTTTAGACGTCATTTATTCGAGGTATTATCCCAGGTTTTTAAAAAAATAATGTACTTCTTGAACTACAACCTTTTAAGTTCATAGTGATTGTCATTTCTTTTAAATAATCAGTATTTCTATATATTAAAAAAAAAAGCCAAACTTTTATCCTTATCTTTTTATTTTATTTTTTAAGCCATCTTTTTTATACCCGGCGTATAATTCGCAGCCGTAAATTTCGATCTTATTTTTTATATTAAATGTGCGCGTTATACGGTGCTGATTTTCCTGTGTAGGTTTGATGAAATTTTAGAAAACTATAATGACGAAAATAAATTCATAGAAAATATTTTATTAGTTACGCTTGGATGCAGTAAAATATCAACTGGAAATTTAATAACGAGTATAAATTATAAAATATAAGAATTAAATAGTTCATCCAACACACAACACTTTGAAAATTACAGAGTAATTACGCTTAGAAATGTTTGAATTACGTATCATTAAACTTGAACTTATGATCATTAAATGATGTTTGTTAATTCACCATTATTATTAAAACTAATTAAAAGTGAATATGAAATCTTCTTAAATCTGTCCTAGCCTTGAAAGGTTTGGATGAAATTTCTATGCATTATTATTCTTTTAGAACGAAAAAAATATTACTATTTCTTTATAGATCGATTTGATTTCCAGATAGCTGTTAATATCGTGCATGTGTGATTGAAAACTACAATTAGCATAATTTAATGCAAGCAGAAATATTTTCTTATTTTGAATATTTTTCATCAGAATAACTTTTGAAAATGGACGACTGCGAATTAATTTGGGGAATCAAAAACTATCAATTCTAAAAACACAAAAACTTATTCAATATTATTTTGCTAAAATATCTTTTCACAAGAGTCCATTTTTGTTTTGAAATTGTTCAAATAAATTTCTATGGTTTACTTTTATTATTACGTAAATACAGGTATGGTGGTCTCTACCAAAGGGTCCATTTTCTGTTAGGTAACTAATGACATCTCAACGGTCACGTAGTTTCGGGATGGAAAGAATCCAAGATTGGACACTCCGACACTTATGAACTAAGGCAAGTCAACCTTTGACATCCATTTATCTAGCTGACAGAAATGTGACGGGTGTAGTTCCCATGCCAATCTCTGGATTCAAAGTTCGCCGCGTGAGGGGTAACTAGGACCAATGGTGAGATAGTAATTCTAGCTCCAAACAAAAATGATTCTGCCTCACGAGTCACTGACGTATTCCACCTTTAAATAAACACCTAAAGGGGAAATACATAAACTTCACAGACGCTACAGAGACACTGCTACAAGATTCAATATTCTAATATGTACAGTCTACAATAAAACGACTAGTCTACAACATACAACGGACTCTCTCACCGATTGACTTCCACATTCGCTTGGACTTTCTCACACTTACAGTGACCTATCAAGACTTAACTTACGAACATCCCACAACAGGAGTGTGTAGGGCCGTGGGTAGCCTAGTAGTTAGAGCATCGGATTCCAGACCGGAAAGCTTGGGTTCGATGCCCGATGCCCCCAAATACATTTCGAGTACACACGGAGTACGTGTTCGCTAAATCCGTGGGTCCAAATGGTGTCGCCTTCTATCGTGTCGTGTGAGCAAAAATCGTATTGTCAACTTCTTAGGGGGCTCAAAGCTTGGGCTAACGACAGGCGTAAAATTCTAGCCCTTAGCCGCGATGAATATCGTGGACCTTGATCTGATGTTACTGTCGATCAGGTGGCATAAGCAACAACAACAACAACACGGGTGTGTGTGTGATCCGGCATTAACAGATATCTCAACAGTACTATACCTTATTAATGCCGTAGTACAGAATTTACAAAAAATAAGGACATAGTCGAGAATTTAGAATACCCGCGAAAATATTTGAGGGACAAACCGAGAGCAAAACCAGGAAATTGACTAGTATCAAATACAGTAGTGCAAGCATATGAATGCAGCATGATATACTACGTAAATGAGTGACATCAGTCGAATGACGTCAACTTGCTTTCCAAGAACGGCTTGTCCAACATGCAGTCCTGTAGACTCGAGGTCGAATTGAAATATGGAGGATGATCGAAGTCTCACAAGTGGGATTATGGAGCTCAGGATCTCTTACAGCAATGTTTCATGAGTTTGATTGGGAGCTTGGGGAGGACGTCCAGGAGCCTGGATAAGCTGGACTTCACTAGATTTTTTAGTTATATACAGGGTATCCAGCCTTAATGTGACCCAATAGCTAATTCCCGAACCGTTCGTCTTAGATATGCATTTCCAATTTGAAAAATGTTTTTACCAAGGTAAAGAATGTTTTAACATACTTTTCAAACAAAAAAAAAACAATTTGCAAAAAAATTACAAAAATTTAATTTTTATATGGTCCCCAGGTCTTATCATTTGTATTAAGGAAAAGATGTAGTCCACAAAAACAAAGTAAACACAAAAAGTTTCATTTTATTTGGATAAAAACTGACCGAGTTACGCCTACATAAATTTGAAGCATCTCAGTTGCTCAGAAAAGGGGGTCGTATATAAATTGAGTTTAGAGAACAGTAATTCACTATCTACAGAAACAGCAAAAGAAAAACATCGCAGTAATATTAAAGCATCGTAGAAAACATCATAGATCGACAATTTGTATTGCTATATGGCAAACAAAAAAATTAAATTAAAGAAATAGAACTTGCACCGAAAAGATTAAAACAGCTTGTTTTAACAAATAGCAGCAAAATAATACAGGATGTGCCGTTCAAATTATAGTATAATGTGGAATGATGCGCCAATCATGAATCAGGGACTTTATTATATCAAAATGACCAAATTAACTTAAATAATGTTGAAGGCACGAGGTATGACACGAGACAATTGGATACGTCTATGGCAACTCACAGTTTTATACAAGCGTTGAACAGCACGAGCAATTGTACAATAAGATGGATTTCTTCGAGTGGGAAATTTAATGGCATAAAGTCTTGCCGCCTCTCTCTTATTTCGATTACAGTGCACAAAAAACACTACCATTTCGCAGTATTCTTCATTTGTATACATCTCGTTCTCCCGTACTAGAATTCATAATATTAGAATACGACTGTATGCAATTGCAAGCGACTACACAACAGATTTTTAACGTTCGTCATGATCAGCAAAAACACAGCAAATCAGGTTGAAGCCATAGCATATAAGTCTATTTTTTGGAACTGCTTTTGAAATGTTTTCTTCTTCCAAAATATTTTATTTTTTTCTATGTTTTACACGTACACATAATTAATTTTATTTCCTAAATACTCAATTACTGTATTAATAACGTATGCTTTTAAATTTAAAAATGATTTACATAAAAGTGACGTGCAAGAGCGAAAGTTTCCTGGCAGAGCTTCAACTAATTTCACTTTGGAGACGGCCCCTAACTAGCTTCTTGAAAATGGCCGAGAAATGGATAAAATATGTGATTTTCAATGTTCCATAACTCGGCCAGTTTTTATCGCAATAAAATGAAACTTTTTGTGTTTACTTTGTTTTTGTGTACTGCATCTTTTCCTGAATATAAGTGATAGGACCTGGGGACCGTATAAAAATTAATTTTTGTAATTTTTTTCTAAATGGGTTTTTTGGTTCGAAAAGCACGTAAAAACATTCTTTACCTATTTTAAAACATTTTTCAAATTGGAAGTGTATATCTAAACCGAACGGTTCGGGAATTAGCTATTGAGTCACATTTAGGCTGGACACCCTGCATATCAATCCGCCAGCGCCAAGGGGGCCTGTAGATCTTCAGCACCCAGGTCCCGAAAGCTTAAATTGGCACTGACCCGAGTGTTCAACAGCGGTTCGTTAACTAGATGAACATATATTGTCTTAAAGGTGAGAAGTGACAGTAGGCACACAGTAAGAAAAATCATGAAAACACTTTCAAAAGACTACTTCAGGATCGATTTAGCCTTCCTTTCGCGGCCAGAAGGAAAGCTGGTAGCCGTTGACTTATTGGCAGAACTATTTGTCCACGATAACATTTGTTATGATGTCAGAAATGTCAAGTATTATTTTACAGATAAAACCAAATTAGTGTGAGACTAGAAATCCTGAACGCCTATACATCCGGATAGAAAGGAGAATTGGCAATAATCTTTCCACCATCATTAAAAGTTACTATTTTGGGGTATTGAAGTTCTCATTTATTGAGATATTGTGTTTGTTATTTGTAATGAACTTAGTTTCGCCGCCTAAGAATGTTGAGTAACAAATGCTCGCTTTTGTACTGAGGTTTCCTCTTCATGTACGTCATGCAGTGTCTCAGTAGCTCATTAAAAATCTCGTACTCAGCGTTGACAGATGGCGTAAATCCTACACAGTAGTCTGAGATGGGGTACAAAAGGGTTGGATTTTATTTGCCATCCATATGGCATGTGAGTGTTTTGTTTTATTTTACAATTGTATTCGAAGCTAATTTTTCAAAACAATTCATTTTTATTATTTGTATTTCTTTTAAGGATATGTGATGTTGAGGTATTATTTGTGTAGATTTGGTACATTTTTACTCGATAATACAATTGGAAAATAAAACAATATCGTCCTGAATCTTAGCACATTAGTGATTATTGTTAATAATATGTGGACACATATATGTACTAATTTATTAAATTATAAGCAGCTGGCTAAAATTTTCTTAAGCTATTATTCATTTTGCATCTGGATGTACCGGTAGTTGGTAAAAATTGTTTAATAATATGAGAACTGCGGTTTTTAAATATTCCAACTTCTAATTTTTAGTGATTACTAAGTACATAACTGAACTCAGTGACGCCACAGGCCAAGAGAGCCAAGGCCTACTGTGCCTATCTCAATTTTCGTGACCTTATGCGCTGCGGTGCAAGTGCAGATGTTTCGGACAAATGGTCAGTCTGACGCGAAACCAATAGCGTTCAGTTCACAAGCAAGCTTAGTACTCATTTATCAACACACTGAACGGATGAAAGGCTGAGTCTACCTTGCCTAGCCAGGTATTTGAACCCCGGACCTGTAGCGGGGAAGTGCGATACACTACCATTCAGCCTCTGGGTTTTACTAAGTACATATTAATGTACTTTTTGAAAATTTTCAATACATATACATAATATCTATTAAAATTCATCTATAAAATAGCTTGGTTATAAAAATGCCCTTATCTGCAGTAGAATAATATAACAATTAATGAGATAATCAAATAACACTGTTTTAATTGTCTTTGTGGTTTGAAAAATTGTTTATTAACATCCGATTCTCAAGCAACGCTAGGGCTTTAATAGCTTCTGTGAGACATAGGATAAATCTAAAGCGTTGGGCTATATTAATACAGAAATCTGAACTAAAGCTTGTGTTACAGGAATGTAGATGCTGAAATACGATTCTTTTAAGTGAACATTAATTAAGTAGTTAATCCAGGAGAGAAAATTCATATTAAAATCAATAATAATATTATTGGTAAAATTCTCTATGTTGAAAGTGCTGTGGAGAAGCCAACACTGACAAACATCACTTGTCTCATGCAGAAAAGAGAAATATTCCCGTGTCAACATTTATAATCAAAGCATAAAAATAAGCTCCAAAAAGATTTTTACACATTTTGTTTCATAAAAGACTACCCAATCTCAGCTCATAATCATTGATTTTCTATACATGAAATTCCTTAGATAGGAAAATCCTTTGAATCAGCTTCTAACGGAGAAACAGTATGTCAACTGCTACTTTTCCGAGGAAGTTTAAGTACATAGTAGTCGAAATCATTTACAAACAGAATGGACGCACTTCCATGTTGGAAAGCGCATGCTTTCGGCCGGACTCCCGTTTGTTTTGGCCAAGCATCATTAGGTTTAATTCCCTAAGGAGTGTTACTTCATTGCCGGATATGCATTGAAACTGTGAGAATAGACGCCCGGCTTACTCAATTTAATCCACTCTCTAGCTTTTCCAGAATCAATTAACAATGCAAGCGTCATCTAGGAGTAAACTCTACGCAGTTTGTATGAGAACACACTTGTTAGTGACTTTTAGAGATAAACGTGAAGTATGGATTGCGTAACAAGTATTGAAAGCGCAAGGAAACAAAGTAAGCATGAATTTTAATCTTTCGCATGTATGGTGGAAGCAGAGTCTGGATGTCAAAAAATTGCTGTACTACAAGCTTAAGATATCCGAACCATTTCGGAGTACTTTTATAAAAAATAGCATACTAAATCATTATAAATGCTTTTTTAGGAATCAATACCAATAAATACTAATACAAAGCAAGCAACGATTGAGGAGTTACGTATCGGTACAAGAGGGATTGGTTGTAACGCCTCAATAGTTCACTGACAATCTTTTGTCCAGCATGGATACGCGATGTAAATGTTGTATATTAGTCTTGAATGTGACTACATTCTCTACTATTGTATGAAGTTTTATTACAAAGCTCCTGTCCCGTGAATGTTTAGTCTTCCACTTGATTGTGTCAGAAGCTATATAATTTCTCAAAAATAAGAGATTTTTGTTCAATTGGTTTCTTTTTTGGAAATGTTTGTTTGCATTTTTTACGCTCTTACATCTTAAGAAAATTAGGGTATTGCTTATGATGATTTGGGATACTTTTACTTGATGTTACATTAGAAAAATCTTATCGGCCTTATTTTTTGTGACTAGAGCTGTATATAAATATTTTACAATATTTAAATATTTTTAGGGAAAAATATTTAAGGAGGTTCACCCACACCAGATGGCCTGTTTTTTAAGCATTTTTAGATAATTTTTTTGACCACCAGTAAAAAGATGGAACTTTAAGCTTTTTATCATTTATTTATATGTATTTTATAAATGTTTAGTCTAAAGCATCCAATAGAACGTGAGTTATAGCGCTCTGAACATACCCACCTCGAAAAAATAAATGGACGCTTACTTCCTCCACGATTCCGGCTGATTGGCTAATCTGAAATTAAACAAAAATTAACGGAGTTTTAATCTATAAGCTTAAATGCACAGAATGGATTATACTCAATTGAAAATATGAAAAATTCGATTTTTAGTAGACACCTAAAGAAAAAGTTTCGAATTTCATGGGGTTTTTTTGTTATGTTTTTGTTAAAAAAAAGAACTATTTTGAATTTTGGAATGATCGTTGTTCATTTTGTTTGTATGTATGTGCTGAGTCTACCCTATAAGCTTGAAGTCATTCTGTCAAACAGTGTTTGAGATACGATGGAGGTAAGTGTGAAAAACACAGTTTTGAGAAAAACGCGTTAAAAGTTTCAAGTCCGATTAAAACAATGCAAATCTTAACTTACCCTCAATTGGCGACTCCTGGTGGCGAAGACTAAAACAAGTTCGACGAAATATTCAATAACTATAGATATTTCCTTTTAAACCTCTACAAACTTGTCTACACTTGTATGAATGTATATTTGCATAGAAGGGTCAATGGTATCAAGCCGAATGTGCACAATAGACGCTCCAACTCACATTCCGAACAGCTGCTTTTCTAACACTTGCTTCTTTATAACGACTTTTGAAATTCCACTGTTTTCTATACATGTTAAAGAAGCAAATTATGAAAATTATTTTTTTGATTTTTCAATCCATCACATGGGTGAGCCCATTCAAAGAAAGAAGATAAACTTGGTGCAACATTTTACAAAATTGGGGCAACATTAATTTCATACACTTGTACTTAAATGCAACAATTTACTATTCAAAGTCTTTTCATTCTCATATGACAGTGCGTTTAAAGACGAAATTTTCTAAGAACGAGTACTTGTTGGAGAATTAACAGACTGTAAACATCTAAACTTAATTAACACGAACTTAACAACTCGGAAGGAATTAATGTGTCATATTAAGAAGAGAAACATTTTCTCAATCCAGATAAGAGAGCAAAAATAAAAATGAGGTTACGGAATTAACGAGATTTAGAATTAAAAAGATTACGAAGGGAAAGATAAAAGATGCACGTTTCGTGCGTATTTAGTAAGTGAAATTCTATTTAATGTATTTTTTTTTCTGAGGAACAAAATTATTATTTGAATATATAACGTTTCTAAAAAATGTAATTATGTTGTAAATAATTATGCATTAAGTTTATTCAACAATAAAACCTGTTTATAATTAAGAGAGTGCAAAATATCATTGAAGGATAAAATGACCAAAACACGGAATATCAGCTGTCGTAGAAGAAACTATATAGAATAGATTTCTCTTTTATAAATATTCCTGTATGAAGAAATATTTACTTTGAGGAAATGTTTGCACTATGAAATTCCAATATGAACACAAATATTTACACTGCTTTTCTGTGTCTAAACTACTGTATAAATAAAAGTAAAACTAAAAGAATAGAGAGAATTGACATTTATATATATATATATATATATATATTTAAAATATTTTTAATCCAAAATATTAAATTTTTTGTACTTAAACGTAAAACATGTGAAATATTTTACATTTTACTAAACAATAACAAACTAAATTAATATTAACGAAACGCATTATGAAACACATAAATTATTATTGTTTTTTAAGGGATACATACCACTATATCAACAATTTTCATTCGCATTTAGAAATTTAACAACATGCAAAAAAAAAAAAAAAATTACCAAAATCTTTGATAAATAATTTTGTTTATCTGATAAAAAGAAACAGCCCTTTTTTAATGACAAATGCTGGAGAGTTACATTTGTCGAATAAAATAAAATATTAGTATAACAAATAGTTTCAGAATTTGATATTTTTTATCTGGAAATTTAATCTAAGGAGATAATAGTTGTTTTATTTTGTCATAATATGTTTTTTTCAAATCCTGAATGCTTTAATTTTTAGACATTAAATTATGTTATATATCTTAGAAAATTTTACGAACTTAATTTGTGCATTTCAGGAAATGCACAAATTAGGATAATTATTCATTTTTGAATTTTGTAAATGGCTCAAAAACGAGATAATTTTCTTCGTGCCATTATGATTTCTTACCATAAATATCATTTACTCGTAAAATTTAAAAAAAAAATAACTTTCATACGAAAAGCAGGATTTTTTTTGTGATAAAGCTTTTTAAAAATTTTAATGTTTAAATAAACACTTCAGGCACACATAAGTTCCCATGATTCGTTAAACTCGGTTACAGGTTTCGATGAATCTGTAACCGACGTGTATACTTAACACGTTTTCTGCACGGTTCCGCACCATCGCGGGACGTAACGACGGAAGACATCCACGGATTGTGTGATTATCATCACACTCCCCAATGAAACGGGGGATGTGTGGTGATGTCCCAGTAGCCAATCCCGAGCTGTCACGAGCTGTTTATTAACGTTTATTCTCACCTTCAGTCGGCGTACGTAAATTAGATATGATGCGGGTTACAGCGCGCGGTACTTTTACCCAGTAGGATGGGCGAAAAAATTCAATCCATGAGAGGAGAAATAAATACAAATCAAAAGGCCCCCCCGGCGTGGGGAGGGGGTGGAGAAAGTGATCCCAAGCGAGGGGCCCTCAAGGGTGGAACGGCCGTCGGGAGAGAAGCGGGAAAATATTTCTAGATAGCTTAGTGATGTATTTAGAAATCGGCTCCATGTGTAGATCGTTGTGTATCACATCATTTTGAACGTACCAGGGTGCGTTTGTTATGATGCGAAACAGCTTATTTTGAACGACTTGAATTTTCTTCATGTGAGTGGTGGCTGCGGTCCCCCAGAGGGGGCGGCATAGGTTATCACTGGGCATTCAGTCAGCGTGTGGAGAAAAACTCATTTATATACGGTTGGCATGGCAATGATCGCGTTTTTTCCCTCTAGTAGTAGCGAACCTTCTAAGCGTAATCGTACGCTTCCACTGAAGGTACATATGTCTTCAACACATTCATCGGATAATTTACTTAGGTAAACCGAGTCGCATCGATTGGGAAAAGCCGATTCTCCAGTCTAGCTAGCATCAGTGTTCCATAAATATGTTCCTTTTAGCATACGCGTCCTGGTACGTCTTAAGACTTGGGAACAAAAAGTAGGAGCCACCTTAGATAGTTAAAAGTAATAGCGTTGGTCAGCGTTTCTCAAACTGTGCCCCTTTGAAGGGCGTGATAACTCTACGAAGGGGGCGAAGCATATTGAAAAGTCGAAAACAAAAGATTTTTTAAAAACTTATTAATTTACTGAAAGTAATCGAACAAAATACATACTGTCATAATAAAAAATAAAACACATATTTACGCTGCCATAATACACAAATAAATGTATCAGGACTGCAAAATGTATTTTACAATTTATTTAACAATACTAAATTAAGAACAAGTTTAATAATTACCATTGACCCCATTGGCTTGTCATATATGTATACAAAGATTAAACACTTATTGTGTTTTTTTAATAAATAATCCCTTAATTCCCGATTCAAAGTTACGCCCTTCGCTTCTCAATGTCACCGTTTTCCACGTAGGCGAGCATATATTACGTATCGGGTGGGGGAAAGGAATACATACAGAAATATTCTGAAATAAGTAAATCCTTCGCAAACACTGTCAAGGGCTTTTTATTTGCATTCCAAAGCCTTCTGAATAATTTTATGAATAATAGTGCAAAGAAAAGTTCTTACTTCGGAAAGACGTATATATACGTCCTGGGCAGTTAATACTTTGGCTGAGTGAGATGTTGATACACGCCGGTGGTATTTATGAGGTTAAAGTCGTATTGTAGCTTTAACGTCAAAGTATAGTACTATTGAATTCAATACATTGATATTGTATGAAGGGCAATGAAAATTATGACTGAATATTGGGTCGCAAATATTGAAAGTTTGAGAAGCACTGGCATATATTATCAATCAAATACACAAATGGTAACCCGAAACAAATGTGTGTGACTTACAATCTCACAGACCTAGAGACAAACCGATAAACTAAATGAGTAATGTTTGTGAAAAGTAATAGGCGTGGGTCAGAGAGACGTGGACGAAGGTCATCACATAAAATTGCAGTCCAGTTGTCAGCTGCCATACAGTTCGAAATTCCCAGTTCTTCAAGGAAAGTGTCCGAGTATAACATTTGACCATTAAAATTATTCGGATCATAATTTTATTGAGACTGAGTGTAGAATGAGACCTCACCGAGGCCTTGAGCCCGGGATAAGTTGGCCATTACATTAAGAAGTTCCTGTGCCCGTCTTACGTTTTAGCAAAAACAGTTACCTCAAAATACTTTGGTGGTCCACCGGTAGGTCGCGATCGACTTAATGATCACTCCTGGTTTATAGTACCATAATGACCATGTCTACAAGGCTTTATTATCCAGCTTTTATTTTCCAAGAGAACTGATAATTGGAAACAGTTATTCTAAGAATACATAATAAAAGCCGTAGCTTTAAAATTCGTTTCTTAAATATTTTCGGTAAAATTCTATTCTATATTATTTAAATGTACAAACATCCCCCTCCCCTATAATTCTGATTTAAGTTTTTGTCTTTAAATTGACTAATTCTATTTGAATATCTTTTTTTCACTCCTTTTATAATATTATACAAGTAAGATCAAAGAAGCATACTTCAATTTTTTTTATCGAAATATTGCGACTGGTCCATTCACTTTAAGTAAATCAATTATATTTTCATATTTTGTGAAAATGGGTAGGATATAGAGGGCAATGCAAATTGCATTAAGATTCGATTTATAAAAGCACTTTAAAATGAAAATATTCGTAGTTTTTTTCCTTAGCTTTTTGTGCTGTAAAAAGAGAGTAGAAAAACATTGATAAAGTACAAAATAATGTTATAAAGTATGTTATCTGCAATTTTCATCGTGCCTTCATAAATAAAAAAAAAGTATGAAGAACTCAGAGGTCTTTAAAGTTAAGAAAGGTAATTAAGTATCTTAGGTGAGAAATAAAATGAATAGCAAGTATTTGCGTGGATTACAAAATGTTAAAATTTTATTTGAAAGCTTTTTTTGACGCGATAAAAAACATCCATAGGTAAAAAAAGGTTGAAATACGGTTTTGTTATTCTCAACGTGACCAAATGCAATGAAAGGAAAATGGACAAAAATATCATTACAAAATTAAATGCTTTTAAAGCCATTTAGTTATGAAAATGCTTTAAAAAATTTATTGACTCCTATTTGAAAACAATAAGATGATTTTAACCACTTGCGCACCAGACTGCGCTTTTTAGTATGAATGAATGAGTGAATATTAACGTCGCACTTTTCAACTACACGAGGGCTTTTGGGGACGGTCCGCGTAATTTTGAACCATGGTCAAGTGACGAGGAGACACCTGAACTGGCACCCCCTCTCCTTACTACCATACCACACAAACGGGAGGACGTTTGAGCTCTCGACAGATTTAACGTGCATCACTCCCCTACACGGCAGGTCTTCAGTGGTACTGGGCTCGAACTCCTGACATGCCAGCCACGATCCGATACCTTGACCACTTGGCTAACGCAGTCACGCTTTTTAGTATCCAAAAGTATCTTAGATATCTGGGGATATGATCTTGGCGTTCCAACGCGCATTTCGTTTTTCCAATTGACGCTGACTAAGACGAACGCTTGTTCGTGTTTCGTTTCGCTTTCTAAAGTTTGCATAACTATTTTTATTGTTTGTTTTTACTTTTTCTCGCCAAAATGGCATCGTCGTTGGATTTCAACGAAAGGGATACTGAATGAGAATATTTGCCCAAAACCGATGAATACGACAGTGACTCAGATGCAGATTTATCTATTTTGATGAAGAAGACGAAGAAATAGAACAGAAATGTGACATTACATTTACATAACGCAAGTAGAAAATCTTTTTGTTCCAAGTAACATTTCGATCAATTTGACAAAGATTTGTATTTTTGATTGTTCTATTTCTTAAAAAAATTTGTAGTTCAGACATTTTGTAACTCAGTTTGTAATTTTACACAATCTTATAATGTTCCCTGTACTGGTTACACTGGTTGTACACCTAAATAAGCCATGAATCAAGATGAGATTACAATTGGGCTTTGCCTTATACACAGCATGTATTTACTAGTGGTTACATATTACTCAAGTGGTTAATTAATTTCTTACATGCTTCGGTCAATTCTTTGTCTTCAAAAATGACCTTGATTTTTTCAGTCCAGAATATATGACATGGTAGATTTAAGGTAAAAGAGAAAACCTCACAATCTCTTATTGATTAAAAACTCTCTTCTTTCAACTATCAGAAAGATCAGTAGAATATCAATGTATATAAACCTCCTGCTGTCAAACACAAAGGCTCTAAGAGAAGTTGAGATGAAGATATCTATTACCCAATGAAAGGCTGTATTCGATATTCACTTCGAAGTATTTTATTAGGTAAGAGATGAGCATCCTGTCTTTGTTATGCAACGTCGGCCATTCAGTTTTTTTATCGTTATATATTTCTTACTTAGTTCTTTTAGGAAATAATTAAAGATGGACTTCTGTTATATATCTACATTCAAAGTCACTAAATTAGAGGTTATAGATTCAAATTTTATTTACCTAGATTGTGAATGATCGATTAATTAAATAGAAATTTATATTTTATATGCAGAGCTATTTAAATGATAGTAATTTTACAAAATGCCAATCTTAATTAATGTAATAATATCTGGATGAGATTCCCTTCCATTTCTAAAGAAATTTCACCTTCTTATTGTACTTAAACTTTATTATTTACGCGAATCACTAAGGGTGCTTCTTATAAAATATATTTCTTTTCTTTAACAAAGGATGTGTGTGTGCAAATTTTCGTGTGATAATAACAAGAATTATGGAATATATATTCACATATTTGTTTTGATTAATGCCGTGGAAGTTCAATAACGACGTATTTCTTAATTTCAAATAAAAATGCGGGCTAGTGTTTGAATCTCTTAGTTTATTCCATAAAGTAAAGGAGAATTTTAAGGCCTTTCATTATTCCGGTTAAAATTTTGAACATCTATGGCCATGTGGCCATAGACGTTTAATTCAAGTTCAATTTTAAGTCTTGAGCTCCCTGCGGCGGTTTCCACCAAATGACCAATTTTCTGTCAGGGAACTAATGACGTCTCAGCGGTCACGTAGTTCCATGTGAAAAAGTATCCAAGACTGAAAAATCCGACGCTTAAGTTCTATAAGACAAGCCAACCTTTAACCTCGCTTTATCCAGCTGACGGAGAGATAATTACGGGTCTATTCAGATTATTCTTACTAACAGTCCTCTTGGGAAAAAAGAATCTTTAAAATTTAATCTATTGAAAGCCTTCCTTCGAAGAAGAAGATGTGAGTATGTAAATTAAGACCTGTATATAAAAATTAAACTTTCGAGTTAATGAGAGAGATGTTAGACTGCTAACTTCTAGCAGTGATTGATTAAACGTGAAGCGAGGCGTGGATACTTTGCAGCTGATAATTGTAATCTTAAAGTTGACGATTTGTCAATTAGGAATCAAATTAAATTGGGTCTCTAAGAATTAGAATATATTGCCTAGACGTAAGTGATCTGATTATTTAAAGTCTTCTCGTATGTCGTCTAGCTCGCTATTGCTATCCATATTAGGAATTTGGGTGCATCTCTTAACTTTGGTTAATATAATTTGTATTGTTGTTCATAACTGAGATTAAATTGAAGTTATTTTTGAATATGCCTTATCTTCCTTCCGACCCTCCCACACTAAGAGATGACTTAGCTCATACCTTACAAGGTGACAGGCGCAGTTCCTACACCAATCTCCAGGTTCAAAGTCCCCCACGAGGGGTGAAAAGGTCCTATAGCCGAATAGAAATCCTGACTACGTCCAGGCAGAAGTCATTCTGTGTCACGTGAGGCTTGGAAACGCGTGAAGTATTCTATCTTTTAAGAGACCTCAAAAGGGGAAACCCAGGGCTTTCAGAGATGCTTCAACATTCTACGACGCTCTAACACAGATTCTCCAAGACATTCTCTCAGCCTGGTTTTCAAATGGGCTTGTACGCTGTCGCACTTATAGTAATCTATCAAGGCTTTAGATAACGAGCATGCTAATGCCATCCAAAAGTAACCTTCCCATAAGTAATCCTGCATTACCAGTACCTCAACAGGGCTGTGTCTTAACATCCTTAAGGATCCATCATGTGGGAAAATAAGGACTTCTTAACGTTAAACGGTCTTTCTCAATATAAGTTGTAAGGGATGAATTATCTCATCCCAAAGTCAATATAACTTCAATTTATTCTCAGATACGAACTACAACACAAATTCTATTAACCAAAGTTAAGAGATGCACACAAATACCAAATATGGAAAACAATGGCGAGACAGACAAGATACGAGAAGACTTTAAATAATCCGATCACTTACCTCTGGGCAATATCTTCTTATTCTTAGTGAGCAACCTAAAGTACCTTGATTCCTAATTGACAAATCGTCAACTTTCGTAATGCAATAATCAGCTACGAAGTATCCACGCCTCACTTCACGTTTAATCAATCCCTGCTAGCCCCGTTAGTAGTCTGTAGCCTCTCTCCCCTTAACTCGAAAGTTTAATATTTATATACAAGTCTTAATATACATACTCACATCGTCTTCGAAGGAAGGCTTTCAATAGAGTAAATTTTAAAGACCCATTTTTCCCCAAGAGGACTGTTAGTGAGAAAAGTCTCAATAGACCCGTGGCAGTCTTAACGTAGTGTGAGTAGGAAGTAAGGAGAGGGAAATGACGATCTTTTTTAAGTGTCGACTTTGTTATCTTACAATAGAGGAAAATAACAATTTAGATGTGAATAAAGGTTTCGTTGTTGCTGTATAATGGAACGTTAATTTAAAATATATTATTCATTTTTGTCTCGAAATAATAATAATAAATACTTGTACTTACATCACCTCCAGAGAAATTTGCTCTTTAACGCATTGAGGCACGACTGTTAAGGATGAGCCACAAACATTGAACAAATTCTAGAAATTAATATTACGTTAAAGAAGCAACTAGCCGAGAAATAATGGAAATTAAATTAAAAATTTATTAGGTTTATCATTAAAATAGAAATAAAACTTGAAGAGATAAAAAAAAGTTAAATTTTTTTTGTGTGGATTGAATCTATTCTTTTTTTTATAGAAACTCTTAAAATTAAAAGAAAATTTAAAAAAGGGAACTAATGTTTTCAGCAATCTTATGTATTATGTTCCATTTAAAACTTTTCAAACTCTTAATTTCTGACATATTTATATTAGTTTTTGCATGTTAGCATTTTTATTTAACTTAATAAATGGTATTAATTGAAAATATAGGCTAGAAAAATATTTATAAATATGCTTAGTAAGTAAATAAATTTAAACAACACATCTGCTCTCCGAAAAAAATCTTATCAGCCATGTTTTTGAGATTCATTTTTATATTATCAAATAAATTCTTCTATTAATTTCTGATAATTTAACTTGTGTTGGAGAAAAAAATATGTACCATCACGAACAATAACGTATTATTAATTTTCTCAGTTAAGTATTTTTTAGAGTGCTATACATAAAAAAATCTTGTTATTCCAAACATTATGTATAACTAATAATATAATTAAACTTTATAACCCACAAAGAATATTTAAAAAAGAACAACATAGTTCAATATAAAAATGATAACTGCATTGCTAAATTTCAGTAATCTTTTGAATAATACTTCATTTATATTTATTTTTATAGCATGTTTGTAATAAGAATCTTTTAAAAATGTTATATTACGTAAAATGTTAAACATTTTAAATACTTATGCCTACATTATAAACATTTTCCGCATTTGTAAAAAACTGTATCTATTTTTAATATATTAGTAAAAGTTAATAAATTAAAACTTATTACTCCCCTTTCTTAATGCTTTTAAACAAAATATTAAACTTTTTCTCCATAGTTAAATAGCTAACGTGTTTTGTATAAAAATAGTTTATAGCTCTTCAATAAGTCACTGCTACATGAAAATGTACTTGGAATATTTTAAGAAAAATAGGAAGAGCAAAATTTTTTTATATAACCTTTATTTTCTTCATTTTATTTTTTCTGAAGCATGAAAATAAATAAGTAAAACTATTTGTTGGAAAAACGGTATTAATTCAAAACAAAAGAGAATAAAAGAATTTTATAATGTTAATATAAACATAAAAGAATAAAAGAATTTTATAATGTTAATATAAACTTAAGAGAAGATAGCATAAGCAAAAATATTAGGTAGAAAATTTACTGAACTGGTTATGAAAATTTATTGATATAAATTATGCGACTGATGTCTCAAAAAATCTTATTGTTTTATATATATATATATATTTTCACTTTCCAGATTCTTTTATATATGTGTAATATGTTATGTGCAATATATGAGTTATGAAAGACGTTTGAATATTTATTTAATACCATAAAAATTATAAGGCAACTAAAATATCTAACCTAAATTTAAAAACAAATAAACATGTTTTGATATATTTTACAGTTACATAGAATTGCTGATATAATATGTCCCTTTTCTTCATGTATATTGCTGAATTATTGCTTACATACTTTGAGCGCTCTCGCACATGTACAAATACAATGAACGAGAGAAAAAAAGTGAGAAGAGAAAGAAAATAGATAGAAAATAAAGTGTGAGAAGATAGAAAAGGGAGTGAGAAGAGAGAAAACGACGAGAAAGAAATGAACGCGAGAGTGAGAAAAAAGAAAAAAAAAAAAAAAAAAAAAAAAAAAAAGAAAAAAACGACGAGAAAGAAATGAAACCGAGTGAGGTGAGAAGAAAGAGAGAGAGAAAAGAGATAGAAAGAGAGAATTAAAAGAGAGAGAGAGGAAAAATAGAAAGGAAGAATTCGAAGACAGAGAGAAAAGAGATAGAGAGTGTGAGAGGAGAGATAGAAAAGAGATAGTGTGAGAGGAGAGATAGAAAAGAGATAGTGTGAGAGGAGAGAGAGAGAGAGGAAGGAGATTGAAAGAAGAGAGTGTGAGAAAATAGAGAGGAAGGAGATAAAGAGAGTTTTTTCCTCCATTCTTTTTATTTTTCTCTAAAACAACAGCACCTATGTACTATCCATGAAAACGTCATAACTGAAGAATGATTTTTATACATGAGATGTCTTTAATCCGATTTCAGAAATAAATGTAAAAGAACAATAAAAATTTTAATTTTATTTTTAAATTTCACATAGTAATTGTATGAAAGCTTTCAAATTCTATTTCGACTATAGACTTGATTGGTATGGTATTTAAATGTATAAATACTATATGATAAGGTAATTTTTATTCAGAAGGGAGCCAGTGGATCAAATAATAATTCTCTAACTAGAATTGCCACTGTAATGTTGTTAAATAAATTAACATTACTATTGATCAAATTATCAAACATCGATGGCAAAAATGCTTTTCTTAAACTTTTTTTACTTCTATTGAAATTTAAAACGAAATTATATGTAAAATCAAAATTAATCTTTTAAAAATAAATTTAAGCGTAAAGTTTTAATAGAATTAAAATAAATCTTACAATCTCTGATTAATTTTGAAGTAAAAATACAAACGAACTATATATTAAAGTCTCAAAATACAAATAAAGATTTATTCTTCTTTGAAAAATATTCTCGACATAAACAATTTTAAAAAAACATTTTTATTTTCTTTCTAATTACTTGTTTAATAAAAAAATTTCAATAAAAGCGGAGGCTCTCTGTCAAATCTTAAATAATTATTAAAATGACAATAAACTTTCAGGATTAAAATCCTATGTTAATCTTGAGATTGCAGATGTTTTTTAAACTTTGATTACTTATAATTGA
Organism: Trichonephila clavata; assembly: GCA_019973975.1. Classification (NCBI taxonomy): domain Eukaryota; kingdom Metazoa; phylum Arthropoda; class Arachnida; order Araneae; family Nephilidae; genus Trichonephila; species Trichonephila clavata. The sequence goes on from BMAO01010777.1 coordinate 171,465, forward strand.
GCTGTCATTTACACTCAGTGGCTTAAGAAATTTAATTAAAAACTATATTATTTTCCATACATTATTTTTTACAAATATAAAAGGTAAAAGTTCCATCCTTCTATATTCTTCATAAATCTTTTGACATTTATCATATTTTTTCTATAAGAGTCCTAGAGATTTTGCTTGAAACACTCAAAATTCATATTATTTTGCAATTTCAAAAGTTTTCATAATAACTATATTTTTTTTTCTTTGGATATTTATTGAAATCTTTTCAAAAATGCGAATTTCTCTGTATTAGTATCAACTACAAATGTCACAAAAAACTTTTTCAGTTAGTTAAAGTTGAATTATACATTAAACGTTTCTGACTGAATAAAAATTACACGTTAATGTTCCCAAATTTTTATTAAATTTTCTTTTCCAGAAATAATAATGACAAGTAAAATGAATGGCAAAAAATTCCTTTAAATACAAAATTTTACTTTACTAAATTTAAAAATTAAGATTAGCACAAAAAGAGTTTTTAAAATTTTATTATCTTCATTTACATGGGTCCCAGGATAATAGGGACAAAATTTAAGGAGAGGCGGGGACATCACAAGGATTCAGATTTCCATAGCAACCCATGGTCGCAACGTCTTTGTTCGGCGCTAAGTGGCGTAGCTCACAAGACCATTTAAGGGAATAAACCTTCAATACAGCAGTCATTTGAGCTGTCATCACCCGTAGAGGAGTATGGAACGTTTTACTAACACCGAGCTGGAAGATATGCACCTGATTTACAGATTACCAGAAATAAATGCACGAGCAACAGAAAGATTGCATCACGAAAGGTACCTTTCAAGAAATGCACTGGATCTCTGGATATTTGCTAATGTGTATCCCGATTTGTGTAAATATGGATCATAACGAGGTAAAAGGCATAGTAAGCGTGTGCAACGTAGTTCAGTGGGCCACAATGTGGAACACATTTTGTTCCATGCTTGGAAAAAACGTGTTTAATATAATTCGAAGAAATCCGAGTACAATGTTGGGAGTTCGAGTTACTCGTGGCCCGTTCTCGCTATGCTTATTACCTCGTAATGATCCATATTCAAACAAATTGTGAGGTAAATTAGAAAACATCCTTCGGTTCCTGTGGGTACCTTTCGCGATATAATCTTTCTGCTGCTCGTGCATCTCCTTCAGCCAATCCGTAAATCAGGTGCATATCTTTCAACTTGGTGGTTGGAAAACGTTCCATACTCCTCTACGGGTGATGACAGCTCAAATGATTTCAGTGATGCAGGTCTGTTTCCTAAATGTTCTTGTGAACAACGCCACCTAGCTCCGAACGAAGACGTTTCCGACCATGGGTTGCTAGGCAAATCTGAATCCTTGTGATGTTGTCGACATCCCTTTAAAGTTTGTTCCATTGAACCTGGGACACCATGTAGATTTTAAAAAAGATGCACAACTTAAAGTTCTTTTTAAAAAAAAACTTATTTACTTAATTTATAACCTAATACGATCATTTCAGCTCAGTATATTTTTAATTATCAAGCAAATTAAGCAAGGACTGTAAAAAAACCATATCAAAATATTACGAATTCTTAACTTAAATTAGTTAAATTAGATGCTATACATAGTAATACACCCCTTTCAAGAATCAGCCCTTCTTTTTTTCTAAACCTGATTTAAATTTCTTTTTCAGTCCTGAAAGATTCCCCTTTCAATTTCTTTTTTTTTGTTTACGTGATCAAGTCCGTAAATTTTCTAGATTTTTTGCAAAATAATTATTTTTGCTTATAGCAATAATTTTATATTTTCATTAACTCTTAGATGGTAATTTCTATATTTTATAGGAGAAGCTTCGAAAACAATTTTTTCTTTTAAATTTAATCTTACTCCCTTTCTTCAATTAAAGGTATTTTTTTTATTTAACACCCTTTTAAGAGCTCCACTTGTATGTAACGGAATATTTGAATTCAATTTTTACCCACTTTAAAAGGATAGATTAATTTGAAATTTTGCTCACTTGTCCGGGATCGGTGACAATACAACAATTTAATAAGTTTGTTCCATTGTCCTGATCAGGATCATCAAGATAAACGATTTCCCATTTTCAGATCCCATCCCACATCTGGCGACTAATTTCAGTTCCCATTTACAGATTTGACTACTAATTCCAGATTTGTTGACTAAAAGATTAATTTACAACTTAGTTCGATTAACTGTAAAGGGGAGTTTTTTTAAACTATAATTTATTATAATGAAACTGAAGAGAATGAATATTTATTATTGTAAAAAATCCCGGTTTCGCATGTGCTTCCATGTTTGCATGTGGAAACTATGCACATAGAATGCTTCCTTCCATATCATGTCGACAATAGGGTTGCGATAATACGTATCAGTACCTGTTTAATTTATAATTTCACTGAGTTTAATATTAGCAGAGATTCTTCTTTATGGATAGTTAAATTTGAACTTTATGTGAACATTATTTATTGATTTTCAAGACCATACTTGCAATATAATATAACTTAACACGAATATCCAGAATAAATTGTTTGATATGCTCATATGTTTCTAAAATGTTGGTTAATAGGATTGCGAAATTTAATGAAACTACGTATTTTTTTTAAACATTTAGTTTATTTGTTATGTTTAACAATTGTTGAGATGAGTATTGAGTTGTGACTATAATGTACTCATGACTGGGGGTAGCCTCAACTTGTCCCCTATTGTTTTAAACTGTATTTCTTTTAATGTTGTTGACTGTACCTTTGGTGACTTTTTTTCTCGTTCTATATATTGGATTGCTCGTGAACTTAAACAGAAAAGTCGGAGATGGGCATAGGATAAAAAATGTTGAAATATCTTCTCTGAACAAGTTTTACTACTAGATTTTCTTTAGAAAAAAGGAATGTGCTTCTTTTACCGTATTATTTTATTCTAACAGATATCTTACGCCGTAAATTTTTCTTTAATCCAAATGCCTTTTTTCAGTAGCCATTTGAATAAAAAATGAAATGATTACTTTTCCATTTTACCGGAGCAGGCAACAAAGTAGCCAAAATGACATAACTGGCGACAAACGGAATATTCCCGCAGGTAACCCTTTAACATCACATTTTCAAAACAAGCCACGCGTGCGTGATATTTTCATAACGGTAACTTTTTTTTTCATAATAGTTCAAAAATGGATAAAAAACCAATGAGAACTAACATTTATATTAAAATTTTTTATGTGTATATTGAATGCTGACGTAAGTAAAGCCTACTTGGCGAGATTTGCGCCTGCGAAACGGAAAAGTAGCAATGAAGGTTTAATAAAATGTTAAGAATAATATTTCCAAAATTAAATATAATAAACACAGCATGCGCTAAGGTATCACAACTAAAGATGGAGATAATTTCTGTGAGGTACATTTATGAATCAATTCATAACATATTTACTTGAATTTTTAAATTTTTTATTGGTTTAAATAGTTGAGCAAATAGAAAGCAAACAGCAACCACGAGAGAATGATGGAATTTGCAGATGAAATGCAAATAGTGATCAAAATGTATTACATCTCTATTTTTTTCTAATAACAAAACGAATTTATTTTGTTCAAATACAAATACATTGTATAAATATATGATAATTATTTATTCAGCTTTTTTCCTTTTTTTCTTCTTTCCTGAAAATATTCAGTGTCTTATGAAAATATATTTCTTAAGTTCAAAATGAAAACGAAATATACCAATGGGGTATACGAAATTGAGTCAGTATCTTTCGAAAAGTGTTGAGTTTTCCTTTTCTTTAAGAAGAAAAATAGCAGATGTGTTCCTTCTTTCTATGAATTCATTTCTCGAAATTCCATGAATTTTTTGAAAGAAGAAAAAATATTTTCATTTCATTTGTTCTAACCTAAGGGAAACAAACTTACGATAAAATAACGGTTTTTGATGCAAATTGAGAATTTTTTTTCTCATTCTCCATCAATTGTTTTCTAATGTAAAAGAAAATTGTTTTGATGCTCTATTGTGGGTGAATTAAATCTTTAGATGTCTTAATCACAGTTTTACTTAATGTCTCAGTACACATCGAGTTATTTTTTCTGTGTCGAGTATTCTGTCTGATCTTTGCGCTTTTTATAGCTTTCTTCTCTGCGCATGCGGCACCCGCATGATCATAGTCAGTCTCAATGATCCGAATTTCGTACATTCTCTTGCGAATTGCAATTTTACTGTTTTTTTTATGTCGTTTGTACTTTTCATTTGATCACTTGTTATTTTTTCAAATTATTAAGAAACGATACTAAATAGATTTTAGAACTCATTTTTAGAATTTTAACTTAATGAAAATGAGTTTAACTGTTATGAGAAACTTAACTGAGTACTTAACACAGCATAATTAAGAAATCAATAATTTGTTCCATTTATTGGGTATAAGTGAAAGCTCTTTCGATTTTGAACAAGGCCACTTTTATGCGTTGTCGATCCTTAAAAAGAATTCAGATTCGACTGAAACCGGTTTTAAACAGGTAACTTAATTTACTATTGATGAATTATATGCATTTTAATTAGTTTTTTTAAACTTTTAAAACTGTCATCATGAGTGAAGAAAAACTCCCCTTAAGATATTGCATGTTGTTTGAGTTCTGAAAAGGTAATAACGCGATGGAGGCAAAAAGAAACTTGAGTGACGTGTTTGGAGAAGAAACAGTAACAGCTCGAACGTGCCAAAGATGGCTTGTGAGATTTTGCTTGGGTTATTTTTCTTTGAAAGATTAACCCTGATCAAGATCATCAATGACGAAGAGATAAGCAGTAAGATCAGGAGAAATCCCAATTTAACTTCCATAGAAATTGGCTTCAATTTTGGAATTCATTGGACTACTGCTTTGGATTACATTAAAAGTCTTGGTTTCGTGTCCAAACTCTCTGTTTTGATGCCCTATGATTTAAGTGAAACAAAATTTAATGGACGGACTTTCGACGTGCTCCTTAAATCTTGGCGTTATAAAAGGGAACAGTTTGTACAAGTCGTGACTGGAAAGGAAAAGCGGATACTGTACAAACACGTGGTTAGAAAAAAAGCATATGTTTGAGCAAAGGAGGGACACCACCATCCACATCCAAAGCTGGTGTAAATCAGAAGAAGGTTATATTGTATTGTTGATGAGAAACAAGGCTATAGTGCACTGTGAATTGAAGAAAGAAACTGAAACGACCGTAACTATTCGCAACTTGAAGTTTTGAATAAAGAACTTCAACATAAACGTCCATATTTTGCCTATAGAAAGGGTATGGTTCTTCATGACTATAATCTGACTAAAATCTGCTCAGGTCGCTACAAAACATTCTTGATATAAATAAATATATGAATTATGAGGGTGTCTAAATGGCAGTGGAAGAATAGTCTGCCTTCAAAACAGAGGACTTCTTTTCCAGGGGGTTAGATAAGCTACCAGAATGCTGGCAGGCAGTTGTAACTAACAAAGGAAATGATTACATATTTTAGATTAAATTTAAAATAAAGAGTGAAAAAAACTTTTTTTTTCTTCAGAAAAAAAAACCCCGGCAGAATTTTTCCTTATACCCAATAGAAAGCTACGTATGTAGAATTTTAAACACAAGCATAGACTCACATGAAGCTTTTCAATTTCTACTGCTAAGAGAAAATAGAAACTAAACACATTCGCATTGAGAAATGAATTTTGATGAATTTTTTTTATCACGTTCAAAACTTTAATATTTTTGCCCAAAATAAATACGTTTTTCTAAATGTTCAATGTATGCACAAAATCAGTTTTTAAACTATTTAATTCATTTTTTTGAATAAAAAATATATATTTGTTAGTATTCAAGTGTAAGAGACGATTTAAAGTTTATTGAATTAAATATAATTAATTCCTGTGATGTTTTATGTATTTTCTCCTAAGCATGTTTAGGAAATTTTTCTCTTACACTTAATACTTTTTTAAAATAACATTTGTGATTCTTTTGTATGTATTCCATCGGTTTTACTTTATCCAGTGGGCCTATGTTTATTTCCAAAAGTTATTATTTCAAAAAAATATCATTTAGACGTATATTTATTTACTATTATATGTCATCAGAACAACTGATCAATAAACGAAACCAGATTGACATATAGAAGCTTTGGAGTAAACAAAAAATCAACTGTTAACAGGAAATACATCAAATCCAAACGGAATACATCAATCATTTCCAAAAGTTACTTTTGAAAATATAAAGAAATAGTGTATTTTTTTTACAGTTTATGATATTTATCAGTGGTCTTCAAACTTTTTCTACTCATGGAACCCCTAGAACTAGAAAGTGTTTGCGTAGAACCCCATACATATACTTAGAAGAATATATCTGAAAATAATATTTAAAGTAGATCACCATGGGATAGGTGCTTTATGTAAAAGCCTTTAAAGTATTGCATTTAATTAAAAATTTATAATCTAATTTTTTAATATAATTTACTCATTACTAATATTAATTTGTAATCCAAGTGTCACCTAACCACACATTATATTTGGTATCCACTGGCATAGCTAGTCATAAGTGAGCCTTGTATCATAATTCTTTAGGGGCTCTTTTCTGGATCTTTTAACATTTTACGATTTTTTTGCATGCCCATTTTGGGGCCCCGTATCATTGATACTATGGTAGCTACGCCTCTGTTAGTAACTGGGATCTGAATCCAATTAAAAGGTTTATAGCTGTGTAAGAAAAACTGTATTTTGTATGAGAATTCGAAACAGAACATTCAGGAGCTGTTCTTGCTTAAATTTGGATTTTAACATAGAATATGTTGATATGTTGCTTCCTATTCTTCATTATAGGTAGGTTTCCCACCCCCCAAGTGCTAAAAGGAGTATTTTCCATTAGAAAACTATCTAGTTTTGCAAGACATAGTGCTAACTAGCAAGTATAAAATTATATCGTAAAACCTAAGATAGTCAACAATTGAATACTCACAATCTAGTAGGAAGTATATATCTAAAGATAAAACGTTTTAATATTATTTTATTATATTATAATAAAAGTTTAAAAAGAGTATTGCAAAATAAAGATATTATATATTTCTAAAATTTTTGGTTTTAAGGAATAGGAGGAGATTTAGATACTTGTAATTGTACAAACTACAGAGAACGTGAATCCATTTTCACATACATATTTATAAATTTCTTTTCAGTTTTTTTTTATTGTGACTCATGGAACCTTTGGGTATGCCTTGTGGAACCCCAGGGTTTCGTGGAACACAGTTTGAAGACCACTGATAGACATATGACATTATAGTTCTATATGTAGAGAACGTTTTTGGATGTTTCTGGGATGAGAAATTGATGCTTTGATTTTCACTACATTCTAAAGTGCTTAAATCACCATTAGCCTTTGTTGAAAACTTCAGTTATAACTCGAGAGTGTGACAAAATTTACCAACTAGGCAACTGTATAAAAGATGTATATTCATAAAATTTTATAATTATATAAAGTTCCTTAAGACTGATTAAAAACAATTTTCTTTTTTGTTACTGGGGTAAACTTTTTCTTGAAATATCCTAGTGAAAATCTAATTTTTGTCTTAAGATAAAGAATTTTAATCATTTAATATATTAAGGAAATCATAATTATTATTTAAAGTAGCCTTAACAGTTAAAATAAATATTACAAAAACCTATTTTAAAGGTAGACAAGGAAGAACTGAGAATATACTTCTCAAATATATTAAATGTAGTCTTAGAATCATTAAAACGTTGGGTCATCTTTTTGGTTTTGCTCTGATTTTTTGCAGAATCCATATTTTGGTATTAACTATCAATGACTAAATATGCCATTCTTTCCTAATTAAAAATTATTTAACTAAATATAAAACAAATGGTAGTTAAATTATCAAAAGTCTGATTTAAAAGAAAATAAAGAAAACAAGAGAGAGAGAGAGAGAGGAATATATTCATATAGAGCACCAAACTAATTCATCACAGCTCCCAATAACTCTAAATTCATCACAGATTCTATCAACTCTAAATACTTGTTAGTTAGAGTTAATAACGCACTAGAATAAAGTTACCAGAACTTTGATTACGTGTGGCGTGTAGTAACTCGTATATGATATTTGAATTTGTCAAGTTATTGTCAACACGGCCGTAGGTCAGTATAAGTATTGTGTGATAATTTAAACATGACGTGTATAAGCAACTGAGTCACATTTCGCAAATAGAGTTGAGATATCTAAAGCTTTATTGGAGAAGATATACAATCACTCTTCGTAATGAGGAGTGGTACTCAGTAACTTTATGTATCCTAATAAAGGGGTTCAGTTGAATACTATTTTAACAGAGTTGGCTCCATTCAATTAAACGTCTGTAAAAGCAGATAGGATTTCGGATTCAATTGCTCTTACTACAGCCTATGTAATAGGACATTGGAGTTGATCCTTGTATAGGGATTTATATTATTAAAGTTAAATTAGATTCTTGGGGTAAAATGATCAGTTTCTAAATTATTGTAACCAAATTGTCTGTGTGCTGATAAAATAATTTATATCTAAAGAAAATGGATTCCACTTCGTTTATTGATACCCCTTAGAGAAAATAGTAGAGTTTGAACTAGTTATTGCAATTTAGTGAAAAATGAAAAAATAATCCATTCTAAATTATATACTTGTTTTATCTTTTAACTTCTGAACAACAACCACCGTATATATACGTCTCGCTGAACCGGTTCTTTAAGGGGGTTTACCCATGTGATGTGTTACAAAAATTGGAGTTTTTTTTGTTCATAAATTGCTTTCTTCACATGTCTAGAATACGGTGGTAAAGTGATTTTTTTAAAATTCAAAGTCGATATAAGAACACAGCAGTTAGAAGAAGTTAAATTAAGATTTTCATTGATTTAAACCGGGCTTGAAACTTTAAACGCGTTTTTCTCAAAAATGTGTTTTTCAAACTTTCCTGCAACATATCTCGAGAACGGTTTGACCGAATGATTTTAAATTTATAGGGGGGGGGGTTATAAGCACATATAGATGCATAGAATGGCTTACTATCATTCCAAAATTCCTAATATTTCTATTTTTACTAATAACAACAAAAAAAAAACCATGAAATTTGAAACTTTTTGTTCAGAGGTCTACCAAAAATCCAGTTTTTGGTATTTTCCATTGAATATAGTCCATCTCGTGCCTTTAAGCTTACAGATTAAAACGCCGTTATTTTTTAAATTTCAGATGAGTTAATCAGCCAAAATCAGAAAGGAAGTGAGCTTCCATTTTTTCGAGGTTGGTGTTTTCAGAGCTCTATAACTCACATTCTATCGGATATTTTTGGCTAAAAATTTATATACATACTCTTAAAATACATATAAATAAATGATAAAAAAGTTAAAAGTTCTATTTTTTTACTGGTCCTCAAAAAAATTCCCTAAAAATGCTTAAAAAACAGGCCGTTAATTGGTGAACCCCTTTAAATACCTCTGGCGTATATATACGTCTTTCCGAAATATGGCCCCTTTTCCTTGCACTGCTATCAGTAAAACCTTTTTAAACGCTTCAGAATGCAGTAAAATGACCTTGGCAGTGTCTGCGAAGGATTGGCTTACTTCAGAAGTAAATTTGTTATATTTGTGCCTATTCACCCCCCTCCATACGCGTGCCTATGTGAAAAATGGTGGCACAGGGAAGCGAATCGCGTAACTTTTTTCGGCACACACAGTTAAGGGTTAATTAAACTACATTGAACAACAACTTATCTCAAAAAGACTTGTTGGAATTATACTTTCAACTATAGGGGTATCTGGAGCATTTTCGCCACTAAAGTATTAAGCAGATCGTCCATGGATTGGAAATATGAACTTATTTAAGGTATCCGACTGGTTGCGACAACTTTTTTTTTAAAGAAAAAGGAGATGTGGGGATTTTTTTGTTATTTTTAGAATTGTTTAGTGCATTTTAAGAAAAATTTGCTAAATTAAGGACAGAAAAAGTAATTATTATTACTAAAATGGGAAAAAATAGGTAAAAATTGACAAAAAATAGCATAAACGCGATCCATTCTGTACCAAAGGTGTATGAACAAATTTTCAATTTTTTCAATCTAATGTGTCACTATATTATTCCATTTTGAAATGACCTTCAGGATAAGAGATATTTTCTTTTTTACAAAAACTAGAGCACTTTACCTCAATTATTATACGAAATTGCTTAAAAAACAGTGATTATATTCACATAAGGGACTGTAAATTTTGTAATAAAACAGTGATTGATAAATCTGAAGGTTAAAACAATTCTACTATTATACAAAACTTACAGAGAAAACTTCAGTTAATTATGTTCAAAACTTTTTGAGCAATCGCTGACCCCGTTTGATTATTTTCAAAAAATCACATTTCGAGTAAAACGCGTTTTAAAGTATGACATCCTGGTTAAATTAATGGCACATCTGCTTTTACTAAAACACTTGTAATTTTTGTTCTAGTGAACGGAAAATGATTAACTTGGTATTTTTACAAAGCTAATGAGATGGTCCGTAAAATAAAATCATAATAAAAAACATTTGTCAATTTTCGGCGAAATTCACAATTTTAGGTTAGTCGGATACCTTTAGATAAGATTTAATAAGTTCAGAAATATTATTTTGGTCTTATTGCAACGAATGTTTCAATCTATCTGATAAATATTAGTATTGTATTCGGGTAATGTAAAGGTCACTATAAAAACTCTTCTGTGATAAATATTCTTTTAAATTGTTTTTACTAAAATCCTCCTTTTCTTTTTCCTCTACCTTTAAATTACAAGAATTATTATTGAAATATTCAAGTATTATTATTGAAATATTCAAATCTGCCAAATTTCTAATGTCACAGTTTCCTTTCTTCAGTTTCACGAAAACATGAATTGCAATGGGAAAAGAGAATTCATGCATGTTTGTAAATTTGATTTGTGAAATCTACTGTTCCCAACCTTTTCGGGAATCTCTCGCATCGTCAAAGGACGATCTCCTTTCACCAGATTTTGCAACCCTTCAATGGCTGCAGTTCAACCAGTTTTGTGTGTCCTCCCAGAACACAAACTTTTGTCTACTGATGTGGAGCCATTTTTGAATTATTGTAATCACTCCTTTATTTTTTCCCTATAGAATCTTTCTAAACACATTCTGAATCTTAAGAACTGTTTTACTTTGAGAACCAACAAGTTTTTATCGAAATTTGAAGCAGTATTTTTTTCCCTCTACCATTTCACTCCTTTTAAAAGAAATAAAAAGTGCAATATATTATAATAACTCACTCGATGGTCAGAAATTAGCGATTGCCACATTCAAAGGCGGAGTAAAGTTCCAAGTAGTTTAATCGAGATATCTCTTTTTATTGTGGAAAATAGAACTACTAACTATCCACTGTCTACTTCCCCCTAAGATCACGATCGTACGCGGGAAAATTCACAGTCGGATACTTTTTAAACAGCCTTTTTACAAATTAGATAAGGCGCGTATTTTTTAAAAATGAATAATCAAATGTATTAGCTAATTTTGGAATTAATTGTATGCGAAAGTTAAAATTATATCTTGAAAATTAGGCAGTTTATTCAAATACATAAGGGGGGGGGCATCACAGTTGAATGTGCAAGTAAACCACAGCCAATTAAAAAAAAAGAAGCGATTTGATGTATGAAAGCACAAAATTTCATTTTTGCTTAAATAACTCATCCTCAACATGAGAACTGTACAGTGGAATTTGAGTCATAAAAATTCAATATTTGAACTTTGAGATTATGATAAGAATAATGCAAGAATTTTTGTTAAATTTCATAAGTTTGATTTAAAAATCAAATCAAATCTGTGAGAAATTCTTCATTCTATAAAAATATTTTGTGGAATGGAGTTTTAAACTTGAATTCTTCTATATTACCTAATTAGTTTGGCATATAATGCGATATAGAGATTAAGGCGTAAAAATACTTTTCTTTTTCAAATAAAAAAATATTTCACTCAGGGATTTTTTACATTAATTTGGAATTTCTGCTTTACGTTTAGCTTTCATCGATCGTTGAAAGTTCTCATTAGGTAAATAGTAAGAAGCAGCACTGAAATAAATAAACTATAATCTAAATTATTTTTAAAGAAAACGGATTGCTTGACTGAAAAGACTTTTTAAAGAAAACTTATTATTACTAAATTGTTAAAAAAATAAGAAAAGTAAGAAAAAATAATTGTAAATTCTGAAAATACTGTACTTATAATAAAAGCACCGTTATTTTTATCACAAAATATAAGACGCATTATTAATATGCAATGTTAGAAGTGGAAGTGAAAGCTTAATAAGGATGTATGAAATATTTTTGTCAGAATTTTCTTCTTTCATATTTTACATTATTATATATAAATATTATTGACTTGTAAGAATAACTAGATAAACTTCTTTAGATACATCTAATTAATTCCATACTTTCAAAACATTCACCCCACCCACACACACATACACACACACGCACACACACACACACACCACACCCACCACCACACCCCACACACCACCACACGCACCACACACACGCACACCACACCACACCACGCACCACACCACGCACGCACACACACACACACACACGAGGGACGGTCCGAATTTAAGTTTCGACTTCGTCGTTTTTTTTTCAAAGCGGAAAACAATCCCCATAAGAAACCTAATCCATTTATGCTTTATCGACGTGTGACGGATCTATACGCGGTTCTACTAATCCCTTCATATCTCTTTAAGGAAAATATTTAATTCAACCAACTTTCATCGAGTAAGGAAACGTGATTATGTAAATGAGGTATATTATATAGATTCTGTTTTCGCGAGCTTGAGAGTTGTTGAGATGTTGGAATTGGCACGATTGAGTTGATACGTTGGAGTGTGCAAGTAGGAGTTTACATAAAGTCTGCCAGTTAGTTGTTAGCTGAAGATTGAAAAGGAGTTGAATTAGTTAAAGATTACAGAGCGTGTAGCCAACGACATTGATCAAGCCGAAGAGAGCGCCTGCAAGTTTCCAGTGTAGGATCCGATTCATAAAAAGTTCAGGTACTGTGCGTTTGATTAAGTAGAAGTTAGTTTATTAGTGTGTGACGTAGTTATATTTGAGCGTATTTAAGCTGTCTTAGATTCAGTTAAGGGCTGTAGTAGTATCACCGTGTTATAGAATCTCACCTAAGCGCTCTACTATATTTCATCTACTTTAATTAGAATTGTATTGTGTCTGATTGATGATTAGAATTAATAAATTTATTAGATTGAAAACATGTCTGTGGAGATTATTCTGTTTCTCCCACAGTTCTAGCCGGGTTTACAGGTAGACAAGAGAGTTCAGATGTAAGCTGGAACCAACCACTATCACAGACGTAAAAATCTTCTACATATGAGGAATGACTGTCTCTCAAAATGTCTATGAAGAGAGAGCATTAAAAGACCGGCTTGCCCGTTGTTATTTGAGCATACATCATGATGACAGACAGACATCTGTAGAAATTTGGTCATCAATGGAAGTTCGTGCTGTTCTAAGGGGCTGTAAGCACGGGGAATGATTGTGTCTCATTCATAAGCCATTACAGTTCGTGTATTTTGAAGAGGTCCCGTCTTTTAAAGTAGTTGGCTGCTTGTGTTGAATGTTCAGAGAAGGAAATCAGACAGGGAAAGAGGAATAACGTAGCGGGCCTCCATTCACGTCGATTATTAAAAACAACATTTCACTTCGGAATAAAATTTTTTCACTGCATTGGTAGTTGCACTCTCGGGATTTTGACATTCTGTATAAAAAATGCATATAAGGTTATAGTTAAGTACATCAATCCTCAATTTTAAAATGAGAGAAGATGTTTCCCTTAGACGTGAAATGTTAAATGTAATAGTCTATTCATGGGCTAAATAAAGCTATTGGAATTAATTAAATTTGTTTTAATTTTTGAAAATTTAGCTCCTTTTGGAGTTAGTTATATTCAGTTTTAGAATTTTCTTATAAAACTACAAATTATTTTTCAAATAATAATTTGCTTACATTCTTGGAAAAAATATATTTTAAACAATCATCCTAAACTATATGAATTAAATATTTAACCTAACACAATAAAATACTCCAGCAAGAACACTTACCACTATCGCTATCTACAATACATCACTGTAGACTTCCCTTCATTTGCATAATCTGATATAAAAGGCTGTAAGCTGTCATCTCATCATCCTTGATTGTAACAGATTAAAGTCTTCTGAGCGAGAAAATGTATCAAATGATTCTCAAGTGTTCTTAAAATCCAGGTCTAATCGAAGGAAAATGTCAACGGATGCTTTCTGGAAGGAAATTCTAACACACGCTGTAGACGAAAGGTTTTCATTCAATTTAACAGGACGGATTTCCATGCTAGAAGGAATGTATTTATAGCAAGAATCCGGTTAGTTTTGAAGAAGTATCATTAGATCTAATTCTCAGAAGAGTCGTTATTTCATTACAGTTGTGAGAAGCCAGTTGTTTAGGGGTTTGTCTGACGCAATTTAATTGGGTCGGACTTCTCTGGAATCACTTATCACTTCCGGAGTCTCTAAGGGTATTCTCAGAGTTGTCGCAAAGAATGTATACTTGTTGAAAACTTTCAAGGAGTAACTGTGAGTGGTTACATTAATTATAAACCAATAGTACATGTAATAATCGGAGAATTACATTTATATAATCCAATATGTGTGCTGATATGAAGAACTCATCTATTGCAAATATATTTAAAACAAGTAATATATAAAAAAATTATAAGTAAATTAGGTCAAAAATTTATATTTTAGTTACTTTTTATACAATAGTTACAATGAATATAAATATGTATATATATATGTATATGACAGAATCACAATATTAAGTGTGAAATTAGAAAGCGATTTTCCTAGCAATTTTCCATTCTCCTTTTTATATATGGTGTTGGGCTATTTTTTATTTGTTTGTTACAATTTATTCATGTGAATTAAATTTAATTATTCTAATTAAATAGTATAGAAAAAAGAAAAATCATATCCTCAGAAATCAGAGCATCCTTAGTGGGATTCGAACGCACGACCACCTTTGGATTAGAAGTCCTATGAGCTAGCTATCCATTGCGCTACAGAGACACAGCGAATGATTTTCCTTTCTAAATATGCGGTTGGACTATTATTTTTGTTGTTATTTATTAATTTTTTAATTTAATTAAGGAAATAATATTTTAAAAACTTCATTAACATCAAGTGTTCTCCATTACAAGTTTAAAAAAATGTATTTGAACTTGAATGTGGATGAATAGAAAGTATCTTATTAACGATTGAAAGTTTGAACAAGATATATATACATAAATAAATAAGTACATATATAGGGAGAGAGTGAATTAATAGTAGGAATTGAAAGAGAATTGAAATATACGATGAAATTAACTAAACATTTCATTGAAAAACAAAATTCACCTGATGCAAAATTAAGTACAATCAGAATTCTTTGAAATAAGTAATTTTATGCAAATATATTCTTGCATAATTTTGAAGTCATATTTTCGTTAATAGTTTAATAGGCTAAATTCATGTGACGTCATAGTCGCATGATAATTACAATTTTGTGTTTCTAGCCAATCTACGAAAACATGTGACGCCATAATCACATGAGAAATGCAGTTGCGCGTTTCCAGACAATACAGTCCACGCGCTTGACTGTTGTCGACTTTTGCTTTTCGCAGAAACTTTCTTGTAAAACCAATACACTTGTCAACATAGGTAAACATAGCATAGGTCATAAATATCAACATAACATAAGTAAATATGTCACAGGTAACCAAAATGCACTTGATTAAAAAGTGCATTTAAATTTAAGAATTTTTTTAATTCTGTATAAATTTGATAAATCTTAATATTTCAACATTTTTTTCCCATTTATCAGATTTAAAATTTTATCTCAATTTTATTAGAACAAAAAGTACAAGCCATATGTCAGTTCTGAATCCAATGTGTGACGGATCTATCAGCGTCCTTCTTTTAATATGATCCTCTTCGAAAATCTTTGGTCTATCAATTCGAGTTTATTCACAGCTAACCCTCTGAAGAAGAAAACCTGATTATTCAGATTAGGTCGGATATATATAATCTAGGTTTTCAAGCTAGGGAGATAGAGAATGTAAGGAGAAGGATCGATTGCTACTGATTAGGTATTACACTATTTTTTGTAACGCATTTCAGAGATTAGATGGATGAAAGAATTAAAGTGACGATTGGTCACAAAAGTTTAATTATTGCTCAGATAATTGCAATTGTAGATATGATCCTGATATAAGAGGGTCGATATTTAAAGTCTTCTCATAATTCACGTATCTCGTTATTAATCCACATATTGTTTGGATTGAGAACATCTCTTATGGTTGAAATTATTTGAATTTTGTTGATAAATGCGTGTTCAATAAGTAATTTGAATCTTGATATGACTAGTTATCCTTCCCTTCCTCCCACAGCTCTAGTCGGGACTTAAAAAACATCTCAGTCCTTACAAATGGAGGACAAGTTGTTTGGTACATCACGTGATCTTCATGTATTTAACTCATGGTTATGAATATGAAATCAAACATAAGCTTGTATTTAATCAAAATAATGTACTATATTTTTATTTTATATTTTTTGTTAAATAAACAGATGTTAATTATAACGGAAGAATTCTTGTTTGCTAACTACAATTTTTCCATGTTTGACTCCAGAAATCCTTGCTTGTCAGTAAAGAAAATGATGTTCAAAGTTAATTAAAAACATTGCAAATGATTTCAAATTAATTAAACTGCTATCGGATTTCTTTTTTTAAAAAACAATTTAAAATATTTTATTCTTTCTTTCAAAAGAAGAATTTTTATGATTATAAAAGAGATTAATGTCTCTTATAATTTTTTTTTTTTACAAAAGGTATATTTACATTTAAAATATATTGGATAACATCAAATATATAAATTTTTATGAGCATTAATCAGTTTTGATCTAAATTTTCTTACAAAAAGAATTTTTCTTACATAAGAAAGGATAATGCATTATTGCTTCATGACTATATATTGTTTATACTTAACAATCTACATAAATTAGAATCTATGCACATAACGAACTATTATGAATTACGATACTTGCTACTGTCGCGAATTATTTAAATGTATCTGAGCCTTCAAAAATACTAGTTAATACAGCTATATTTATTTGGTATCTGAGAATCAGTTTATTTTTGAAAGATTAGTTTTCTTGTCTGGAAACCTCATGGCTTGCTATACTGAGTTCAAGGAGAAATCCCCAATTCGCTACTTCATTTTCTAATATAGCAATATGGTTAGGTATATAGCAAAAGTAAGAATCGAAATTCGCTCTGTTTTATCGACATATTGTTTTTTTATGTGCTGAAGTACTGACATGTGATGTCCGAAATTCCCGACACTAAAGGGTAATATGTTCAAGATTTTCCAATATTTTTAAGGCACTCATATTGTCAATAAAAGAGCAGAATTTAGAGCCTTTAGATTTAAAATCAATTCAGATGGTGACAACTTTAGAAGTAGGGAGGTACAAGAAGTGTCACATAGTTAACTGTCTGAGGCATCACAGAGGACGTAAGCAAATCCATTCGGGTTGTCAATATAAATTGGTATATAATCTGCATGTTTATTGCCATTGAGATGGAAAAAAGGATTTGATGAAAAATGTTAAGCATAGTATGGAGCAAAATGGTTGAGTTACGTAAAAGGATGAATATTCTAAGGCTGCATGTTTTGAAAATGAAATAGATTGAGTTAAAAGATGCCTTCTACAATTGTTTTCGACAGTTTGTGACGGATCTAAACGCGGTTCTACTAATCCCTTCATATCTCCTTAAGGAAAATATTTATTTCAACCAACTTTCATCGAGTAAGGAGACGTGATTATGTAAATGTGGTATATTACATAAATTCTGTTTTCGCAAGTTCGTAAGTGGGTTGATACGTAGTGGACATGTAGTTATTGGCACGCTGGAGTAGTTGACACGTTGGAGTTGGCTCGCTGAAGTTGATACGTTGGAGTGTGCAAGTAGGAGTTAACAAAAACTCCGCGAGTTAGTTGTTAGTTGATGATAGAAAAGGAGTGGAATTAGTTAAAGATTACAGAGCGGGGAGCCAACGACATTGAGCAAGCCGAAGAGAGCGCCTGCAAGTTTCCAGTGTAGGATCCGATGCATAAAAAAATCAGGTACTGTGCGTTTGATTAAGTAGAAGTTAGTTTATTAGTGTGCGACGTAGTTATATTTGAGCGTATTTAAGCTGTCTTAGATTCAGTTGAGGGTCTGTAGTAGTATCGCCGCGTTATAGAATCTCACCTCCGTGCTCTACTATAAATCATATACCTTAATTAGAATTGTATTGTGTCTGATTAATAATTATAATTAATAAATTGATTAGATTGAAAAACATGTCTGTGGATTATTCTGTTTCTCCCACACCTCTAGCTGGGTTTACAGGTAGACAAAAGGGTTCAGATGTAAGCAGGAACCAAACGCTACCACAAATTGAAGGAATGCTGGTCTGTGTGAAGGCGCAAGGAATCTACTTTGAATTTGATTAGAGAGAGAGAGAGGATCCTAATCCAGCAAAGTAACTAAGATATTTTTTCTGGTCAAAGGTCGAATTCTTTTTTAACATACCTTGTATATGATGTAAATGTAATGTAAATAATAAGTATATGTCAAGATATTGCGTTAAAACTCATTCTGCGAGTTAACTCTTGTGGTTATCGTCCTAGATGTGTAAGTGGGGTGGTTTTACTAACCAAACACATCTTATTATTATAATATTATTTATATAATAATTCTTAATTATAATAATTCATTTCATTATAACTTTCTTGCGTTTTTAACTTGTGACGGATCTAAACGCGTCTCTACTAACCCCTTTGAGACTCTTAAAGGAAAATATTTAATTCAACCAACTTTCACAAAAGGTAAGAAAACGTGATTATGCAAATTAATTTTATTATATAAATTCTGTATTCGCGAGTTTTGAGAGTTAGTGAAGGGAGGATCGTGAGTTATTGATGTGAGATAATTAAAGTAAGTATTGAAGATATCCAAAGGGAGGATCACTCGGATGTAAGCTGACCAAGACAGCTATTAGTGTTCAAGGCATCATCTGTAGGACTTCTGACTGACAAGAGTTCAGGTGTTGTGCGTATTATTTAAATAGAAGTTAGAAAGTAAGTTGTTAGTGCGCGGCTGAGTTAATAACGAGCTAGTATAGGTTCTCGTAGAAATTAGTTGAGTGTTCGTAAATATTATCCCCAGTCTAACTGGTCTCACCTTCGCGCTCTAATCATTGATCTAAATTATTTTAGTTGGATTATTATTGTGCTTGTAGTGATAAGTGTGACAAAATAATTATAGTGGATCATGTCGACTGATCAATTATTTCTTCCCACACATCTAGCCGGGTCCGAGAGTAGACAAGGGGAAGTAGGAATAGTCCCCCATTTCAAACTGGTATGTTCAGATCCGTTTACTAATCTCTAGTCTAGTGGGTTTACTCAACAATTCTCCATCTAATATCTTCTAGTTACATTGTCAATATAATCTTAACAACTTTTAAATCCCCACGTATTAGTATCTTAACATCTATCTGCAGCTAACGCACATCATCAACTTATCCGCCACTTGTTATCCTCTCCTCTATTTCATTTTATTATTTTTGTTTATATAGAATATCATTTGCATGCTCCACGGTTCCTTCACAAGGCGATGGTTCTTCATGAAAAACAACATGAAGGAATACAAGAAGTTAGATAAGAAAAATGGGCATGAGAACCTGCTCCAAAGTTTCCGGTAGGCAGGGGACCTGTTAGAGGAATGACCCTCCCGAAAGACAAGTTGCGAAATAAACCCCTTTTGATAAAAAATTTAAACTTTTAAAAAAGATATTCTAAAGAATCTTTAAATTAAGTACATGTATTTTATTCACGATAAACATGAATAATTACGTGGAATTGTTGCTGCTGAAGAAATATAACTACATATAAAGCATATTACATCATTTTATTTCAATTATTCCTTTTAAAATGAATTTTGTATTAATAAGAGTTCAAAAAGATCCTGTAAAACGTACAAACAAACTTATTCATTGTTGACCAACGAAAATGCAGTAATCTCAGTACGAGCTATATCCCTGAGTTTTTGGAATTTGTGCTCCTCTTCCTTCACATCTTGTCCGTAGCCATATTTAAACAGGCCAATGCTTGACCAAAAGTAGGATGCGATGTACAATACTTCTTCATCCATCAGATTGCATTGTTATTCTGTCCTACCTGTCCTCCAGAGCTATTGCCTGGTCAATGACTGGACATCGACTGTCTAAACATACACCACTCAATTTTACATTGCATTAACTTTGGTAATGTGTGGAGGCAGCAAAGTTGCAATACTTTCAAATATAACAAAAAACCTTTTTAACCCCTTAGATGCTACCAGCATATATATATATATTCATCTCGCTCAATCGGTACTTTAGGTGTCCAGGACGTATATATCCGTTCTTCCGAAATACAATTATTTTCTTTGAGCGGCTATCATTAAAACTTTTTCGAAGACTTTGGAATCCAATAAAATGACCTTGGCAGTGTTTGCAAGGATTTACTTATATTTCAGAGAAAAATTTGCTTCTTTATGCCTTTTCTTTCCCCCCTAATACACACATAGGTGCACCTATGTGAAAAGGGTTGACACTGGGGAGCAAATAGCATAATTTTTAATCGGCAGTTATGATTTTATGGTCTCTCGTTTTTCTAAATGTAAGATTTTGAGGGTTGTTGCTTTTCTGTGTACGTATGTTTTTGAATCATTATAAACAGGATCCGGTTTGAAAATTGGATTGAATGTTCAAATCTACTATAGATTAAAGAAGAAAAGAATCCGAAAAAACCTCTAATTCAAGTATTTGCGTCTATAATCTGAATATAAAATTTCAAATTGCATAAAAACTGTTAAAAAAAATTCGAATTTTAAATTTCTTTTATTTGATAGTCGTTCAGAGTTAAAAATACTGAAGCTAATGGAGAAGGAAAAGCGATTATCTTCGAATACACCTTTAATAGAAAAGCGCCTTTGTTCAGTCATTTT
Organism: Trichonephila clavata; assembly: GCA_019973975.1. Classification (NCBI taxonomy): domain Eukaryota; kingdom Metazoa; phylum Arthropoda; class Arachnida; order Araneae; family Nephilidae; genus Trichonephila; species Trichonephila clavata. The sequence continues at coordinate 192,562 of BMAO01010777.1, forward strand.
GTTGCACTTACTTTAATGGCATAAAGATTAATCTTGATAGTATTTAGGTTTCTTTTTTCAGTCATAAAAAGAAATTCGCTCTCGATACTTTTTCTAATGGATTATAAAAGAAAAAAAGACTAATCGCCTCAAAGAAAATGATTACTAAAAGACTTTTTGCTAGTTTTCTCGAAATCGTGATAAAAAATAAAATTACGCTGAAATAGTTTTTCCGGAAGTACACAAGGAAGGAAATAGTTTTTGTGCATTAGTGTAGTTAACTAATTTCTCTGCCTGTTAAGAAGGAATGTAATTGAAATTTCTATAAAAATTCCAGAATGGTAAATTTTTAAAGGATAAAAAAAATTTAAGTTTTGAATCAGATTAACATTTGACAATGCTTGATCGGTATATCTATTGAAATACTCAGATTCAATCCAGAGGCATATAAATATGCATATTTAGAATCAACCCCTTAACTGGTTTACCTGTACACCGCACGGGCCGCCGAAAGCTGGCCACAACCGGTTTGACCGTTCTCTGTACGGGAATTAATATTTTCTTCTTTCTGCCCTTGATTTGAATATATTTAAATTTTTATAGGGATATTTTTTTGTGCTAGTGTTTTTAACCTGTGGTCACTCGCGCTTGTTTTAGCTACCGTCGTTACTTGCGGGGTGTAAAGAACACACCAAACTTTTAACGCGTGTATTTAAGTATAAAAAAAAATTAAGTCAATTATGATACATATGTATAAAGTACAAGATGTTTTTTGTATTATGCAAATGAAATTATTAAATTTATTGCATACAAATAAGACTAACATTAATTTAAACTAAATCAACAAAATTTTCATTTTTAAACACATTTTATATTTTTTCATAAACCACAAGTAAAACGTATATACCAGTCATAAACTTAGTTTGTAATTAATGTTAAGGATAGAAGAAAGTAGAAAACAAATATTTTAATCATTTTCCAACCATTCAGAGCAGACTGTATTCGTATGGTTTATATAAGCACATATTTTTCTTACATTGAAGACAAAATGCATTGGTTTTTACCTCTTTTACCCGTGGACAAACAGTGCAGATCCCCTTTTTTGGTGAATTAATGCTCTTTTTACTATCTTCTGTGTCAGTAAAGCTTATTTTGAGTTTTTTTTGTCAATTATTTGTTTCCGTCGATTTATTTGTTGTTTTTTGCTCACAAGTTCCTTCCAATTCTTGCGCCTTATCCATGTGATGAACTGAATGTTCAATAAGGTGTTCTTCTTCTGAAATTACACAGTTTTCGAAATCCTTAGAATATGTTGATACAGTATCTAATAGATGACAGAGTCACTGTTGCTCCCTCTCCCATGGAATTTTTGCCATAATTTCTGAAAAGTGTTTGAAAAAATATTAACAAAAATTATATTTTACAATTATTTTTAAGTTTTATATTATTTTTTTACTAGAATTATTGAAATTTTAAATAAAATAAGCATGCTTATTAATATATTTGAAAAAAATATATAAACGAAAGAGTAAAACTTAAGCTATTTTTTAGATGCTTCAACTAATAAAACATAACTCAATTGCTCACAGGGAGATTAGCCCAGATAAACTTTTGAAGGTCGTAACGTTCCAATCCTCCGAGCGAGAATGATTGCATCAGGCCTGAAGGTTCAATGACCTAAAATGGGCAGCTACAGAAAAAATCGTGGTTCTGCGCATTCTTTTTGAAATCCTAGGAAGCCTTTCTTGTTGCTGGGGTGTACAGAACCCCTTGTTGCTGGGGTGTTGCATGGTGTCCCCCATGCGAATGATCTCGGGTTAAGAGATCCAGTTTGTCCGTGGTACAGAAAACTTCTCATCCGGGTTTTACTTTGTGGTGAAGACGGGTTTTTTTTATTAAAGGCAGGAAGTCAGATTCTTGAAATATTCGATAAAGAACAGGGACGCAAGAAAATGTGCAACTTGTTTCTTGAAAAGAAATGGAAATGGAAAGATAATCCCAAAAAATCCGATGTTATCTGCCCAGACTGCGATGAGTATTACAGCATACTTAAAATTGTGTGGGTATATATATATATATACACATACACGGAATCCTAAGCCATTTGAAAAAGAGATACGAACATCAAATTTTTCGTAAGAATGAGAGAAATTCTCTCTTAAGATATATGGAATGTGCTTTATAGCATACAGATTATACTTATAAAAAGCAAAAATACAGGGGCTTTGTTTTCCAAAGTTATAAAATAAAAAAAGAGTGGGGAACATTTTGGGCAAAAAAATTGACCACTTGAAGTGTTAAAGATTAGCACATTCACTGAAAAAAAAGTGCAGTCCACATAAGCGCATATTTATTCAAGCAATCCTGAGGACGATAAGGCAGTTGCCCTATATAATGTTAAAAATACAAAGATACTCATTATTATTTAATTCACTTCATTTCAGAAGAATTTGGTTGTCTCTGAAGATAGCTTCATTCTTCATACGTTACTATAATTCGCAGTTTGAGAGGAATAACAAAAGTACGGTGCTCTATTTTTGTTCAGTTTTCTTTATTTCCAAGATGAACCTAAGCATTTTCTGGGAAAAATAGATTTATGATATCCGACCACTTGGGGCAGCTTTGTTTTAAGAAAATGGAGATATGCGGATATTTTGTGGTTTTTAGATTTTTTAGTGCATTTTAAGAAAAATATGCGAAAACCAAGAAGAGAGAAAGAAATATAAAAATTAAAAAATTACAAAGTATATGAAAAATTTTACAATCATTTTGCTATGTTATTCATTTTTAAAATTACCTTCAAGATAAGAGATATTTAAATTTTTACAAAACTACAGCACTTTATCAGTTATTATATGAAATTGAACAAAACTGTAATAACATAAAGGACTGTAAATTTTGTAATAAAACAAGGATTGATAAATCTGAAGGTTAAAACACTTCTACTCTTATACAGAATATGCACAAAAAATTTCAGTTAACCATTTTCAAAGCTTTTTGAGCAATCGTTGTCCCCGTTGGAGCATTAAAAAACACATTTCGGGTAAAACATGTTTTAAAGTATGACATATCTTTCTTAAGGTAATGACATCTGCTTTTACTAAAACACTTGTAGTTTTTGTTCTAATGAATGGAAGATAATAAAATTGGTATTTTTACAAAGCTGATAAGGCCTATAAAAGTAAGGCATAAAACATTTGTCAATTTTTGGAAAAATCTACAATTTTAGGGTAGTCGAATACCTTAAAGTAATACGAAATGACATACAAGAACGAATCTCAACTCCCAACACTTAGGATTTCTACAGTTCTTAAGGTATGCGACTACCTTCCGAACACTTTTTTTGTATAAATATATACATTTTTAACTAAATAAACACATTTTTAATTGAAGTGGGGCATAAAACTAGGAATTCAAGTACAATTTCCTCAAAATTAAAAATAATTTTGGATATATTGGGAATTTTGAGTGAAATTTTAGTGAAAAATTGCAGTTACGGTAAGATTTGTATTGAAAAATATAATTAATATATTCAAATAAAATTTATACAGTATATAAACGGTATCATTATCTGTGCTTAGAGCTATAAGATTTGTAGTACTTTTGAAAGTTTTTGAAATATGTTATTTTTTATGCAAGAACTCAATTTCTTACAAAAACCTAATGTTATTTTCTCACAAAAAAAGCAAGCAAATACATACATATATACATGGAGATAAGATAATAGTCTAGATTGGAGATAAATTTAAATACAACATTTTCTGAAAATTTCAATTAAATTTCTTAAAAAGAACTTCTGTAATAAACATTACCGTGAAGCAAAAAATTGTAAAACATAGTTTCTCAGAAAATGCATTTAAAGATTTTAATGCAGTATAAAAAATTTTCTACTAATTGTACATTTTTAAACTCATTATATTTACAGGCCAAGATCTCTTTAGCTCAATGTTTAATGAATCTGGACATTTTTTTAACTTTTTGCTGTTTTATAGACTATAACAATTGTTGTTTTTAATGAAACTTTGATGAAAAGTTGCAGTTAGACAAAATTCTAATAAATGCATTCAGATAATACTTACACAGTAGGTGAATAAACTCGTTATATATGTTAGGAATTAAAAGATTTGTAATATTTAAAAAAAAATTTAAATATGCTAAATGTTATGCAAAAACACGAGTTTTAAAAAATTAATGAGTTTTTTTTCATAAAAAAGCAATAAACTACATAAATATATACACAGAGATTAGATTTTGATTCATAACACAGATATAGCTAAATAAAACGTGTTCTGAAAATTTCAATTCAATATCTCAAAAATATTTCGTGTAGGGATCTACTTCCGATTTTATAAACTCCATTTCCGGTTTACTAATTATGCTATAACTTTATTTCTAAATATAGTAGAAATAAAAATAGAGTGTTTTTGGAATCTTAAATGTATGGGCTATAAGATAAAAGCATAAAAGAAATTTCGAAAGTTTTCACCAAAACGGCGAATTTAGGGTAGTCACTACCTTAAATAAAAAAAATAAGTAAATTCTCTAATACTGAAATGTTTGAACCTTTATATGCACATGCATAATATTATAATTATACAGTATAAAATATATTTTAAAACCCACTAGAAAATATAAAAACAACCTACATTTAATAATTAAAGTTAATTAGTACACCCATATATGAGAAATATCACATAAATCAACCCTTTGTTCAGATATGGATGAGTATTCCTAAATGAAACTTCTAAAGAATGGATACTTGTTCGCTCTCGCAGACTATAAACAACGTTTAAACTTAATTAACACGAATTTAACAACTCGGAAGGAATTTACCAAGAAACTTAATGTAGCGTACTCATGAGGACAGTAATTCTCTCCGTCCGGAAAGGCGTATAAGATTTAAAATGAGGTTAACCAACTCTCAACGCCTACATGGTTTGAAGGAATTAGATTAGTACAAATAATGTACATGAGAATATTCATGTAATTTAAATATATTTAACTCCTGTTATTTAATCTGTTGTATTGTGTTGATAAAAATTGGATTCCGTCTCTTAATTAAATGAATTGTTTAGTGAATTTGACTTCGATAACTCTGCTTTCGAAGAATTTCTTTACTCTCTTTTTATTTTACAGATAGAAGAGTAGTTCAAAAATTCAGTTTAAGCAAAAATTAGAGAGTTATATATTTGGCATATTTAATTAAAATTACTGCATATTATACTTATTTTATATTTAAAAAATAGGATTGGCAAGACATTTTAATGTAAGAGAAATAAAACAAATAAAAATGATAATTTGATATTCCACTACTCAGTGTTAGTGTTTAGTTACTTGTAGAAAAAATATCGTTTTAGAAAAAGGAATGAAAAATCAAAATTTATTTCAAAAGAATTCAAATGAATTCAAAATTGAGCTTCTTTTAAAATATGTCCTGAAATCAAATAGATGTATTTTTAAATGCTTATTTTTCTGTTTAATACATAACGACACTCTATTAATCATTTATTTCGCTGGATATTTCATGCTGTATGACTTATATTCTATTATATATATAAATTGTTGATAATATACTTACAAACATATTTTATAGATTATCTTAATTTAAGAACAGTATTTGCATTTTTAAAAAATAATATCTTTTAATGCTTTTGCTACTGTACTTAATTAAAGGTGCATTTCCTACTCCTAGGTCGTTAGAATTAATTGATAGAAGAAAAAAATAGAATTGTTCTGATCACTTGGTAGATCTTTATTCTAACACCCAAACATCGATGGATAAGACAACACGTTCATCACAATTGTTATTTTCCGCCTACCACACAACATTGGAATTTTGAATTTACACAGTTTTAAACACAATGTCTGGTAAATGTCGCCCTCCATTATCAATACATTGAAGCAGTTGATTTCGAAAAACTTTCAGTCACCTTTTGAAGCATATCAACAGGAATATTGATTATTTCAGCTCAGATGTTGTTCTGTAGGTTTTCCAGCAATCTTTGTAAAACAGGGACTTGAAATAAGCCCCAGGAAGTAATCAGGAGGGGATAAATCAAGTGAGCACGCAGGCCAGTTTATATCCCCTCGCAAGGGAAGGCTGCTCTTAAAACACCATGGAAACCCTGGAGGAGTGGGCTGTGGCCCATCTTGTTGTAACTACACATTATCTAGATCCATTTCTTGGAGAGCGAGTAAGATGAATTGTTGGTTTATTGTCAACATTGTCTGAATTGACACGCGAACTCATTCCACACTTTCAGGAGTTTAAACGTTATTCGGAAATCCTTCCATTTCTTTGGAGACATTTCCAGTTGCTTGGAAGGCATCCATTCACATTAAAACACATTTCCGATCAGAAGGAACATGACCTCGTGGAGGAATATGGAAGCGACGACGAAAGGCATGTTGCACTGCAATCACCGACCGACTGCTCCAGAAATACGCCTCCACGGCGAAAGCACCCCGCTGACTCGATCACTATACGTTTGAGACTGAGACGGGCAGAAACACAAATATCCCATTCCACCCCTTCGACCGAACCCCACCCCTCCCTATGAACATCGCTACAACATAATCAAAAAAGGAAGTTTCAACGCCTCACCCTGTGAATCAAAAACGGGAATTCTTATCTGTAACATCCTTTTAACCCCTTAGGTGTAGATTTCGGCAAGAACTGTTCTCAGCGGATTTCTGTTCAACAAAAGAAACATGCTCACCAAATTTCGATAGGTCTAAGAATTCAAATTCGAATATTTTTTTTTTATCTATAACGCATACACCTCCCACTTGGGCTTTGATTTTCACACAGCTGGTTCTTATCGGCTCTCTTCTGAGCAAAAGAAACATGCTCATAAAGTTTTAACTCTGGTCTAATGGTTCAAGAATGGAATCATTTGTTCTATATTCCTCCTTAACCGCCCTTTGGAATCCAATTTAGTAAAACCCGTTCTTTGAGCATATCTACTCAAAAAAAAAAAAAATTCACTCTTACCAATATTTAACTCTGTAAGTTTACTAGTTTAAAAATGGGAATTTTATCTATTTGTACGTCCCTTACCTCTGCTTGGTAGTCGATATCTGCAAAACCCTTTCTTAGAGCATCTTTATTTAACAAAAAAATTTTTTGCCAAATTTAAAATCGGTGGATCTAATAGTGACTGTGTAAATCGCCTTTTGCCTATATATATAGAGAGTAAAATTCAATAATGAGGAGTGATTATTTTTTATGAAATTTAATTTTCCATTAAAGGAATATCGCCTACATAATATTTCTTTCACTCGGATTTAGCTTGCATTATAATTATATCGATTTTAGCTCATTTCGAGCTTTGAGTATTATTTAATATTTACTCAATGTTTTTCTGACTTCTTTTTCTATCAACTTGTTCAATTATTCCTTTTATTTCATGTAAAAACTTACGACTCTTTTTTTGTTTTTTTCTCCCAAACTAAGACTTTGGGAATGTATTCAGGGAAAAAAATTAATTCTTATTTCAACTTGTTTCAGTTTGAATTTCGAAGAATTCCGTAGCCACATCAGTTATTTAAAATAAAGCCAGAAATCCTGTAGGATATGTAAAAAGATCTTCTATTCACGTCAATGCAAAGAGGAAAATTTTTCACTTTTATTTATAGATTACTTTTTTTATTTTTTGCTAAGGGATGCAGGACTGGTTATTTAATCGAGATGCATTCTTCTGTCGAGTTCCGCACACAGCTACATGAATACATCACACCAAGACACAGAAAAAAAAACTTAGGACAAAGAAAACTGCAAGAAATCAATATGAAAAGAAAATCAATTGAAGCTTAATAAATCATCTTAAAAGTGAACATTGACACATATTTGAACTAAAAAGAAACAAAATAAAATTCAAAATTTCAAAATGTCATTGTATTTGAAACGGTAATTTACACGAACTTGGTTAAAAAGGTTTCTTTATTAACGATAATGTTTTGGTAAAATTTACTTTTTAGTATATTTAAGTCTTAGACTAAAAGAAATGACCTACGATCTCTCTCTCTCAATCTCTCACACACACAGAATTGTACTTTTAAAAGAAAAAAATCTATATGCGGAGTGAAGTTTACATTTTCTTCTTAAATTTTCTTTTTTTTTGTTTCTTTCGTTTATATTTCAAAATAAATATCACAGTTACTCTGAATAGGGAAAAAGAAGTTATCATTAAGTATTTGGTTGGTAAAACAGCTCTTATATATAAAATAAAAAATTCTATTTGAAGGAGAAATACTTTGAACTTTTAATACAGATTAAGTGAATGTTAGGGGACTACAGCTTCCCCATGACAATGCATCTTCATATACAGCCGGATTAACAGTTAACAACACAAAAACAAATTAAAGTGATAAAACATCCCTTTTATTTTCCAGATCTAGCTATAGATGCCTTTTGGTTATTTTTTGCTCTAAAAAAGAACTTACGTGGTCATGGTTTTCAATCAGAAGAAGAGATTGATGTGGCTATAAATGCATTTTTTTCATCAATTCCAAGAAAGAAATGGTTTGAGGCATTTAATTTGTGGAAAATTCGTCTACTAAAGGACATTGATACCAGAGGAGACTACATTGAACAATCCTAAAATTTTGCTAGAATAACTTTAAAAACCTTGGTGTATCTCAAAAATTTCAGAATGACCCTCGTATAAAAAAACCACTAAATTAATTTGTTTGAATTATTATTCTTAATTATCTTATAATTTCTCAAGTATTTTACGTGAAATATTATTTGTATTTTTAGTAATTTTGCAGTAACTTAACGTAAATGGTTTTTTATAATTAATCAAGCTTGCACAGAAATACATCAATGTAATAATCAAATATTAGCAGAAAAAATATGTTTACAATCCAACTTTCTCAGAAACATCCAGTTTTTACTAAAAACGTGACAGAACTTCTGTATGAAATATAACAGGTAAAAAAACGTCATTGATCAATAACACAAAGATGAATTCTTGTCAACTTCAAATACTTTTATCGCATTTCACTCACAACACAGCCTATCAAACTATTTTTTTCTTTTACTTTATTTTCCTTTGAGCCTATTTTATCAATAAATCACGTACATCTATTTCAAAAAATATTTTAAAATATAACATTTCATGAATTCCGTAATTCACTTGGAATAATAAAATATTTCTATAAAATCTGAAAGAGGGAAATTGTGAGTGGCAGTTGAATGCATTATATTTAATTTCTTAAGACCCGCAATAATATAATTATTTTGTTTTAAGATATCAGACTATACTTGCAACAACATTTTTTAAAAAAAAAATGGAAATATGGGGTTTTTTTTTTGGTCTTTAGATTTGCTTAGTACATTTTAAGAAAAAATTGCTAAAATTAAGAAGAGAAAAATAAATTATTACTACTTAAATGGGAAATATTGGGTAACGATTTACAAAAAGTAACATAAACGGGGCCCATTTTGTACCAAAAGTTTATGAACAAATTTTCAACTTTGATGTGTTGCTATGTTATTCATTTTTGAAATGACTTTCAAGATAAGAGATATTTTATTTCTTACAAAAACTAGAGGACTTTATCTTAGATATTATATGAAATTGCTTAAAAAAACAGCAATTATGTTCACATAAGGAGCTGTAAATTTTGTAATAAAACAGTGATTGATAAATCTGAAAGTTAAAACACTTCTACTACTAGACAGAACATACACAAAAAATTTCAGCTAATTATTTTCAAAACTTTTTGAGCAATCGCTGGCCCCATTTGAGTATTTTCAAGAAAACACTTTTCGAGTAAAACGCGTTTTAAAGTGTGACATCTTGCTTAAAGTAATGGCATCTGCTTTTACTGAAACACTTGTAGTTTGTGTTCTAGTGAACGGAGAATTATATAAACTTGGTATTTTTATAAAGCGAATAAGATGGTCCATAAAATAGAATTATAAAGAAAATTGTTAATTTTAGGCAAAATTCAAGATTTTAGGATACTCGGACACCTTCAAAAACTACTTTCTGTTAGAGTCTTTTGCTTGTAAAATTTCGAAGAGTAATTTGATACGTAGGAAATTAATAATTTTTAATTACACCGTTTGCTGTTTATTCACACACCAGCTTGCTACTGATGCGTTTTAGATCTTTATGAGAGATTGAAACATTTTGCTACCACGGAATAAATATTTAATGGTGTTCCCATTTAATGAAAATAAAATTTTGGTTGCAGGTTGAGACAGATATTACTAATGATCTTCAGTAACCAGTGAGTTTTGAAGAAGAGAAATATTCTCTTATTTAAATAGAATAACTTTGTGATTGATATGATGATTGGAAATTGGTTACAGATTGTAGATATGGGGTATTTGATCTTTCTCGTAATTGCTTTCGAATTGGCACTGGTGAAAAATAAATTTAATTTATCAGAATGTTATGTGAATAAAACAAGATAAAATTTTGAGAATTGAAACAGAAAACCGATCTACGTGTTCTTAAAAAGAAATCTTAACAAAAGGAATTATTTCAGTAATATTTCACGTGAATTGAAATGTATATATTACAAATTGATTAATTGATTTCATTAATGGTAATACAATCTGCATAGAAGTTAATAAAGTTTAGTGGTAAAAGAAGAATTGGGCATTTGCGATTGCACGAATTTTTTATTTTGACAACCTAGTCAAATATTCGTTTGTCAAAATTTAACAGGATTCGAACAAAATTAATATTTAAGTAATATTCCAAATGCAGATATATTTCTTTCTATTTATCTTAATGCAAAAGATTTTAACTTTCTAATTCTGAATTATTAAAAGAAGATGATCGTGTGACTATAAATAAATTCAATAGGTTAGCGTATAAATGATGAATTATTAAATTATAATCGATGGATAGCTAAATGTATGTATATCAAAATTTAAAGATAACGTATTTTTCACTAAATAAAAATATTACAAAATTTCCGCCGTTATTGATTGCTTCTGTATATTTTTAATGTTCTATCAATGATTAATGTCCATATATGCATGAAATATTTCATACCGTTGTAGTACAGTTAGTCTAGTGACGGTTAGACTAGCGATGATAACAAGTTTTATTTACTCGAAAATCTTCTGAAAATTGCACCAAAAATTACTGTAGCATTAAACGACGCTTAAAAATCATGTATTAGGTCTCCAGAAATATTAATGTGTTTTAATATAGAGAAAATTTATCATGGCCATTCTAAGTTAAAAAGCTATTTGAACAAATTTATCATCCTGAAATTGTAATATTGGTGGCGAGGAAAATGTAAAACATATACTACTTCTTTTTTCCGAGTTTGTCAGAGAAAGAAAGATTCTACGACTGTCCCTCACGGGGATTAATACAAATTGGCCTCCGACTTTTCACCAACTTGTTTGTTTTAGAAGTGCTTTTGAAAAGTTCTGTAAATTTATTGTCAATATTCCTTTAATTCTTCTCATTTTTTTATAATGTGTGTTTCATACTTCTGTAAGCCTCGTGTGATACTTTGTGGTGCATGGGTATTTATAAATATTTTCAATAAAAAATATAGAACAAAAAAATTTGCAAAACTTTTCAAGTGGGTGTTTCAGATTGTTTTAAGTAAAGACCCAAAAAACTAAAGTTAACGTACAATTAAAGCTATATAAGAGTAATAATTATATAACAGTCGCTGTTCCATTTTGCATGGAACTGCGATCTGAATAAAAGAAAATATGTTTTTAAGCATATTTTCATTTATAATTTTTAGAACTGTATTTCATTTGAATCTTTTATTCTATTTATTTGTATTTCAATAGTTTTTAAGTCTTCCTACGAAAAAAAGCACACATGAGAATAGTCTTTCGGATTTAAAAAATACATATAATGTGCTCACATTTTTATAAATATAAAATAATTTACAAATCGACAGTAAAAATAATGATGCATTTTGTGAAATCACTTTTAATCCGTTATATAGTATAAAAAAAAAAGACTCATTTTTTGCATTGAATTTTTTGAACGGTAATGGGAAATCATTAGGAATTCTCAATGGGTTATGGCAAAATTTAGTCTATTTGTGTATGCATTAGAAAATTGAAATAGTAGAAGAAAAAGCTCATATTTTCAAAAGATTTTTATTAGATAATGTATTATTATGTATAGAAAAAAAGAATGTGTTTATAAGATATCTTAAGAATATTTGCATACATAGAAATTCATTCTCCTGCTAAGGAGTTAGAGGCCGATAGAATATATGTAGAGAAGAACAGATCATTATACAATCTAAGGTTGAAACTCGAGCGGTAAAGTGTTTGAAGACATTTTACAGAGAGCGCAATAAAAATGCTGTGTATAATAGTCCCTTTCAGTTGTGCTGTGGATGACAGATGTGATGGAGGCTTATGCTGTTTAGAAGGTCGAAATGCATTACATGTGCAGGGGTGGAGAAGGTAATGCAAGGAAAATCAATGTTGTACCAATAATACTTTCCAACAAGATACTTCTCCGCTAGAACCCTGCATCGATTACATCAAAAACTCTGTGAAAGAGGTTCCTTTTTCAGTTGCATACGTTATAGCTACTGTCATATTATTGAGATATTTATATCTCGTGTCTTTTCTCCGTGAGTTATTGCCAGATTTATTGAATCATGTTCTAGCAGACATCACGTGATTTTTATTTTTCCAACATAAGAAGGCACCAGCCTATTACACTGGGGATGTACCGTGGATACCATGATTTTAAAATGATGGATTTGTAGTGGCGGTCCAGTCAACTGTCTGGTCCACTCACCTGATTTATCATGTATGGAGTTTTCCCTCTGGAATAATATGAAAAGCGTCATCTACAATGGAAATCGATTTCGAAGAAGACCTCGTTGCCGGAATATCGGAAATAGTTGCGACCATGCGAAAGATGACTAACGTGTTCCCCAGTATATGGTGGTTCATCGATGGTGCGAGGCCTGCGTTACTGTTAGAGGCCACCATTTTGAAAAGTTCTTCTGGTAAAACAGTTAATTTCTTTTCACAATATTTTTTTTTTAAATTTCGAGACCATCTTTTCATTTTATATCCGTCTGTTTTGTTTTTTATCATCCTGCCTTTACCACTTGTGTTCTGTCCATGATTGTTTTATGGTGGTTTGTATTTTTCTAGTTGTGTTCGATCATCCTTTAATGTAACTACAGTAAGTTAAAGTACATCGGGTCTAATAATTTTCAATAAATTACAATAAGTATTTAAAAAAATTGGCAGTTACAGAGACTGCCGATAGAAGTGAAAACTTAGAACTTTTAGTATTGAAATTTGAAAGTTCATAATGTTTGAATTAAAATTATCAACATCAATCTGGTTTTCACATCTAGTGACACTCTGAGCAACAACTAAACGCATGTTTATATGGTTTTTTCTTATTCAAATATATTACGGGCTTTACAAAAGATCATGACAAAACATAAATACAATTCAATTGATATAACAATTAATATACAATCATATTATTTATGGATAGTATTTGTATTTACTTAAATTTCAATGTGCTTGATTTTTAACATTATTTTAATTGTTTGCATCATTGTCATCATTAATTTCAACAATACTTAGACTTTTTGCACTTTCAATTATTTCATTTTGTTCTAAAAAAGATACAATAGGCTTATGGTAACTAAAGTAAGAAAGGAAAATGTTTGATTCAAATTTATCTAAGCCTCACGTTAAAACCGCATCGATCGTCGTTTTATATTTTGTAGTACTGAGTTTTCAATCATTGGACATATTTAATTTAAGTGTTTCATTTAGAAATTCAATTAGTGGTAGATTTTTATCATCTGCAAAGTTAATATTTAAGTCTCCACTTAAAATCATCGGTACATTATCATATATATATTTATTGCCAAATCTTTTTTCGAGTATTTCAGAACCTTCTTTTGTATAAACCATCAAATTTTCAAATAAAGTTGTTGTATCTGTCTCATAGATTTTCCAGGCGAAATATAAACGGCAACCATTAATATGTATTGCCCATTCTCGGAATCGCAACGAGCAATGCACAGTATATACACATTGAACTTTTCACAAAATCCATTCAATTTCACTTATAAGATATACGCAGCACTATACGTCAGCTGTATAGCTACAGATATATTGATACAAGCATGTGGGTGACGCGAACGCACAAGATTTCACCCATCCAAAAAGTGTCTAAGGCGAACAGCACACTGCGCGTGCGCCAGTCAGAGCATGTCGGTGACGCGAACCCATAAGATTTTCCCCTACCAAAAAGTGCCCAACGCCGCTAAAGAAGTTTTCACTTCAAAAACCTCCAAAAACTGTTGAGATATAATAATTTTCTCATTTTAGTGAAGAGAAATTGTGTATTTTTAACACCCTTTTATAAGCTTCACTTGTATGTAACGGAATTTTTGAACACCATTTGTGACGGTTCTATCCGCCTTGTGGACTTTTCTAGGGAAAAATAAATTGATTCAACCAACCTTCGCTGACCAAGAAAGCGTGATTATGTAAATAAAGTACATTATATAAATTCTGTTTACGCGAGTTTGGGGTTGACACGTTGGAGTTGGCAAGTAGGAGTTAACAGAGTCTGCGAGTTAGTTGTTAGTTGAAGATTGAAAGAGAGTGGAATTAGTTAGAGGTCTTGGAGTTGTCCAGGAAAAAGATTACAGAGTGGGGATCCAACGGCATTGATCAAGCCGATAGAGATCACCTGCAAGTTTCCTGTGTAGGATCCGATGCATAAAAAGTACAGGTATTGTGAGCTTGATTAGGTAGAAGTTAGCTTATTAGTGTGAGACGTTAATTTGAGCGTATTTAAGCTGTCTTAGATTCAGTTGAGGGTGTGTAGTAGTATCCCAGTGTTATAGAATCTCACCTCCGCACTCTACTATTTAATCACCTACTTTAATTAGATTGATATTGTGCCTGATTGATATTTGGAAACAATAAATTAATTAGATTGAAATCATGTCTGCGGATCATTCAGTTTCTCCCACACACCTAGTCGGGTTTAAAGATAGACAAGGGGGTTCAGATGTAAGCAGGAACCGAACGCTACAACACATTTTTACCCACTTTAAAAGGTCAGATAAAACCGAAATTTTTCTCACTTGTCCAGGACTGATGACAATACAACAATTTAATAATTTTGTTCCAAACCCCTGATTATGATCATCAGGATTAACGATTTCCCATTTTTAGATCCCATACCGCATCTGGCGACTAATTTAAATCCTATTTCCTGATTTGGTGACAAAAAGATTAAGTTACAACAAAGTTCGATTAACTATAAAAGAGTGTTTTTTAGTTTTTTTTAAAACTATAATTTATTTCTACTTTCTCTTTTAAGAGAAAATAGATAAAATCTTTTGAAATATACAAAAACTCGGAGAAATGTCCACGTGCAGGGTTCCAACCATTAACAGGGAAGCCGGGGGGGGGGGAGGAAAACTCTTAGGCAATCAACACAAAATAAAGAAAGACAATTAACAGAGGACTAATGCTACAAATCATGAGAGAAATTCAAGTTCTTACCCATTTTGTCCAATAGTATCACCGTATTACCTGAGTTTGAAATTAGAAGAGGGACATCATGCCCCTGGACTGTCCCTCATCTATTCCTTCCTTATTCCGGACAAGTTGCAATTTTAATGCTGTACTGATTTTAAATAAAATTTTCTTAAAATGGAATTCCTATATTAAGATCGAAGGGCTATTTTGAATTTTTGAGTTTAAGATTCAATTAAGATTTATGGCAACAAAAAAACCTTTTTACTCCACGATTTCCTTATTATTTAGAACTGTTTATAGACATGCATGATTTTTTACTTACAGTACAGAAAACGAATAAAACAGATTGTATTAATTTCTACAGTGGATAACCTAAGCAAACCTCATCAGATATTTAGAAAAGAATTGCATTAATTCGTTTATTGCAGCATTTTTGAATTAAGGTGAAAGACTAATGTTTTAACACATTATTGGTTACCATTTTCATTTGAAATTATTCCCGGTATATTAATAGTTTAAGCTACGTTACAAATTTTTTTTCTTTAGAGTAAATTATCCCCTTAAAGGTATCCGACTACCCTAAAATTGTGAATTTTGCCAAAAATTGACAAATTATTTTATAGATAATCTCATTAGCTTTCTAAAAATACCAAGTTTATTATTTTCCGTTCACTAGAACAAACACTACAAGTGTTTTTAGTAAAAGCAGATGTGCCATTACTTTAAGCAAGAAGTCATACATTAAAACGCGTTTTACATGAAATATGTTTCTTTTTAAAATGCTCAAACGTCGACAGCGATTGCTAAAAAGGTTTTGAAAATAATTAACTGAAATTTTGTGCGTATGTTCTGTATAATAGTAGAAGTGTTTTAACTTTCAGATTTATCAATCCCTGTTTTATTACAAAATTTACAGTTAATAATGTTAATATAATCACTGTTATTTTAATTAATTTCATATATAACTAAGATAAATTGCTCTAATTTTTGTAAAAAATTAAAATATCTCTTATATTCTGAAGGTCATTTCAAAAATGAATAACATAGTAACACATCAGAATTGAAAAGTTGAAAAATTGTTTATAAACTTTTGGTACAGAATGGGCCCCGTTTATGTTATTTTTTACCCTTTTTTCATTTTAGAAATAGTGACTTCGTTCTATCTCCTTATTTTTAGCATATTTTTCTTATAATGTACCAAAAAATAAAAAAAAAACCTCCAAAAAATCCCCATTACTCCAATTTTTAAAAAAAAAACATTGTCGCAATTAGTCGGATATCTTAAGTGGTATTTGAGCATTTAGGAATTTTTGTCAAAATATTCAATTTTATGCTTTTAGATAAAATACATAAATATATATATAATATTTAATATTACATCCTGAAAAAAAACTTCAAAAGTTATTAAATTTAAGTAGGAGAAACGGAAGATGATTATACTTTTATCTTTTAAATCAAAACAAAAATATCACGTGGGATGTATATCCTTTAATTAAATTTTTAATTAAATTCTTTAATCAAATAAATGCCAGAAGCAGTGAGATCTCATCAAATAAATGAAATGAGAAAAGTATATTATTTTTACTGAATATTGATTTTCACCTCTGGAAATATTTTATCGTTTTTTTAAAAAAAATAATATTCAATCACACAAAGTTATCACTTAAACATGAGAATAATAATTAAATATGCTCCTAAAAGAAAAATTGAATTGTATGATTGTAGAAGTGAGCATGAAATTAATTTGTTTTCAAAGAAACAGTATTAGATTATATGTAATTTAGCTATTTTTTTCCAAAATGTATTCGTGTCTTTGAATTCTAAAATTTTTTTCTGTCTTACTTAAACAAAACTTCTCAATTACAAATAGAAATCATTGTATAAAGCTACCATATGTCACATGCATATTACAATTCTTTATATTAGAAAGTAAAACTATTTCCCCACTCTTACAAAGCATAAAAGTATAAGAGTATATAAATCAAACTGACAGTAAAAATATAAAATTAATAATTAGAATAACAATAGAAATTATAAATGAACGACCGAAGCAAGTAATGAGAAACACAATTGCACAGATTTCAAATTTAAATTTGAAACAGAAGATGGAAATTGGATTAAACGTTGAGGAGAAGGAATTTTCTGTAACGTATGCATCATTTTTACTTTACCTTAAATAAGCAGATTTCATTTTCTTATCATAAGATGTTTTTGATAGAAAATGCAGAATTCAGATGTTGAAAAAATCTGAAATGCATTTTGCTACTGAATATTTTTAAGGTTTGAATAAAGTTCATGGTAGATATTGATGAAGACCGAGAGTACACCTGGTTTTTGGTCGCTCCATTAATTGAACGCAATACAGGTAGGAGGAAGGAATATAAACGAATAAAAGTAAAAATGAGATAAACGTTAAATAAGCCAAGAGGGAAAGTCAAAAAGTAAAGGGACTTTTGCAATTTATCTTTCCAAGGTTTTGAAACCATGCTAGAATCCTGCGCTGAACGAAGGGTAGTCGGCAACACTTTTGTCAACACAACGTGTCAATCGTTTATCGTAGTCGTTGGGGGTGTAGCAGACCGTTGAACATGGCCGCTCCATTGTCTATCTGCACCAAAGAGAAAAGAAGGGCAGTGATTCGCTTTTTTTTGCGAAAGGTGTGATACCTGCGCTGGATATTAGTCATCCCTTCCCTCAATGTACACTCAACGACTTGAATATTGTTCTCAGTGTGTGACGTCAATTGACTGCCCGATCTTTTATCGTTACATAAAGAAGTTCCTCCCTGTCTGAAGCATTGTTACCTTCACTTCACAACATCCAATAGGAAGACGCTCTCTCTTCCACCAGATTCCTGACCTGCATGCCAAGATCTTCGCCTCTAAGCGCCGCCTACCGGTCCACTGCCGCTCGTCCAATAGCAAAGCACCTACTCTTCAGCAGGAAATTTTACTTCACAATGAACACAAATGAACTTTTCTAGCCAGATATGGGTCTGAGAGTTCCCAGAAACCCATATACCCGAAAAAAACATTCGTAGATTCTGAAGTATTATATCCATTCGCACACCTTGTTTCGGAATAAACAGCTGTCACCATACTGCGCATGGATGCGACGAGCAATATCAACAGGTTGAACACGTTCAGCAAACAAAAACAGACACAACTATCAGTTTATAAAATACACGTTTGTAAAAGATTACTCACAAGCACCACTGGTTCTTCTCAACAGCCGAGCGTCTCCCTATTTAAAGTCTCAAGGATTCTTCGAGAAAAGTCCGCTTGTATCATGGATCGTGATATTATTGGATATCTCCACCAATTTCAAGAAGAATCCATAGGGTCACGAACTGGCAAAAAATGGTCGCCAACATAGTAGCAAAAGTCCCCAAATTGTTTGCCAAGCCACTTACTTGGTCGCCAAGAATGATGCCCCAACTTGGCTCTATCGCCAAGTTCCTATTGAATTGCCAATATAACGCAAGGCCCGGCGTTGTTTACGAATATTATATAATCTTAACATAAAATAAATATAATTTAGAGTAATATAAATGTATTACACATCGAAATGAAAATTATTTGCTCTCTATTTTACGCACTGATTATGTAGAGAAATTAACCTTCTCGCTGCGTAGTTATTTTATCAAAGTAGGTTCAATAATTGCGTAGTTTTTTATTACGTATTTCAAATCTATATATTACATCTACATTTTAGAATTAAAATATACAAAATTTTTTAGTAAAAGAGTTTTTATTTTAAAACATAGAATTGGATCATAAAAATATGAATATAAAAACATAAGTGAAAACTTAAAAAGGAACAGCACGTGTTGCAAAGCTATCTGTATTGTTTTTGTATAGTCGGAAAAAATACATATCCGCGGAAATTGCATGGCAAGCTTTGCTACATCTACGTTGAAATCATGGGATGAGCAGCGAGAGGATTAACGAATAAATCGATACACTAACCGGTATTTCCCTTTTTTGGTTTAATTTTTTTTCAATATAAGTCAGTGTTTCTCAAACTGTGGAGCGCACCTCCCCTAGGGGAGGGGGCGTGATAACTCTACAAGTGGGACGTGAACAAATTGAAAAGTGAAAACAAAATATTATTTAAGAAAATTTTTAATTTGAAAGGAAAACAAACAAAATACATTCTTGCATAGTAAAAAAAATACACATTTACATTGATATAATAAATTTATAAATGTATCAATAATGTACAATCTGTTTTATAATCAGTTTAACAACCCTAAGTTAAGAACAAGTTTAATAATTACCAGTGATCCCATGGGCTTGTCATATA
Source organism: Trichonephila clavata (assembly GCA_019973975.1). NCBI lineage: Eukaryota > Metazoa > Arthropoda > Arachnida > Araneae > Nephilidae > Trichonephila > Trichonephila clavata. The sequence goes on from BMAO01010777.1 coordinate 212,339, forward strand.
TAAAATTATAACCAAAAATTAATATTTATCTGGATAATTTTCACGGTTTGCATTTAATCCATTAACTGCCTATTTAAAGTTGCGTGATTCCCTCCCCAAGGCCACAGTTTTCCACGTGGGTGTGCGTATGTGATGAATTAAGGGGGGGGGGAGAAAAGAAATAAATTATAAAATCCTCTGAACATATATATTGTCAAGGTCCTTTTATTGCATTCTAAAGCATTTGGAATGATTTTATGTATAGCAGTGTACAACATATCGTATTTTGGAAAGACGTATATATATATATATATCCAGAGCAATACTCGCTTTGGTTTAGCGAAACGTTTACATATGCCGGTGGCACTTAAGATTTTAAAGTCGTATTGTAACTTGTAACTTTAGAGTCAATGTATAGTATTATTGAATTCAATACATTGTTATTGTATGGGGGGGGAGGTGCGATGAAAATTATGATTGAATATTGGGTCGCAAATAGTAAAAGTTTGAGAAGCACTGATATAAGTAGCAAAAGCTTTAAATTATAATTTTGTAATGCACAAAACTTTTTGTAACACGCAAAAAAAAAAAAAAAAAAAAAAAATACACCTTGTATTTAAAACATTTCCTTTCCGGTTGATTATCTCAGGGAATGTTTCATCCGGAAAGGGAAAATCAGTATCCGTTTGGGAGAAAGAATGAACGCTAAATTAATGTATAAAATCAGCCACAATTTTAAATGCAATCCATCAACTAATTTGATAGTGTTTTTTTAAAAAAAATGGCGATAGAACTTCCTTTAAAAGAAATGATTTCGAAAAGAAATTAACTGTGAAAAGAAGACATTTTCCTCAAGTGAATTTGAAGAGGTTGAATATACCTTAGTTGAATTCGTGTAGTCTTCTAATGTAATTAAGGTAATTGTTTTAGTTTAAAGTCTGTCTAAAAATGTAATTTTTTGTTTTATCATAGTTGCTAAATAAAACTTTTTTTGTAACAAAAAATCAATTTCAAAGAAATTACCATATTATGACACATGAATATTCATACATATAGTAAAACTTAACTCTAAAATATCATATAACTTTGTTTATAAACAAGATTTAACTTAATGAAAAATCACTGCAAATACTGCATTTTCAGAAATATTAAATAACATAATTTAAACTTCGCAAAATATACCTAGAACTTGCTTGTATAATGAGATAAGACATTGTACAACTTCAGATATTGACATTGCATTAAAATAAATGTCGAGATGTCAGGTAGCTTACAAAACAAGACAATAAATTTTACATTAAGTTGCTAATTTAATTATGGTATTATTTTTTACATTATATTTATATACATAGCTGATAAAAAGATAATAAAGTTCTTTTTTTCGTCAAGTGAGCCGCCTTGCTCGTCTAGCAAAACAAAACACGAGGCATTGCCGTCTTCCTTCTCGTCATGGTGTTCTTCTTTTTCGTGCATCTAAAGTAAGTTTGGCTCCGACAACAAGGTGTGCGTCATCAGACATGCGCGGAGGGAAATAAACCAGAATAGACGTGACTCGGCAATAGCGGTCCACACCACATATACGTATACGATTTATCAAAACACTCGCTCCAAAAGTTAAGGTACAACATGTTTTCTGAAGCTCACCTTAAAAAAATGGCAGTACCAATAAAAATTATATAGGAATAATAATAACAAACCTTAACCTTAAAAGAAACGTATGCAAAAACGATAACAACCGCATTCATTTTATAGAAAAGAACAGGTAGACATGAGTGAGAAATAAAAATATGCAAATATCAAGCTTTCGTAATTTCATTTGTATGTTTTGTTTATTTTCAGTTGTTGCTGGCAATTTTGTTAGCAATAGCCAATGCAGTGTAGTAATGTCTAGGAAAAGTCGTTTGCCCGATTCGTTAAGGTGGCGGGCAGTCGGCGGGTTGTCACAGGCAGATGCTGCAAGACGTCTCAACGTGTCACGCAGTGTGGCCTAGTGACTATGGGATCAAAATCAATTCGAAGATTCTGTGTCAAGAAGCTATATTCAAGGCCGACCATGAGCTACAACACCTGCAGAAGACCGTTTGCCATAACTTTCAGCTTTAAAGATAGAAATTTTAGGTGGCTGTTATCGTTATAACTGTGGAGTGCATATTAAAATTTTATCTGAAATCAGATCTACCGAAATACAAAACACATTTCTCAAGAGTGCGATTTCCTAAAATTGATTGCGACACATGTAATACAGACAGATCATTTTTAGGTCACTGGACTGAACGGGTCCGTATAACCTTTACATTCCCCTTGTTTATGTCCTACCTTTGATAAACTTCAAATTTCCTTAAAATATAAACATTGAACTAATTTTATAAGCAGCACCAAACTATGTGGTATTGAGCTAACTAAATAAGGAAACAATGTGATTTAAAAATGTCCTTGAAAATTTTTATACTTCCTGCAAAATTCATATCCTGCATTGTTCATTTTTGGAGTAGTATTAGAAGTGGCTCCATATATAAAATAAATCCACAATAATACGTGATTTTTTTTTTAATTTACTGGAAACAAATATGTAAACAGACTGGATTACAGAAAGGTATGTTTCACCATCTGTTATATTTTTTTATACCTCTGTGTATAAAAAATTCTTTCTATTTTCTTTGGTTTCATATTGTGCTCGGTGATATAAAATTAATTTGAAGGGTTTGAATGGATTTAATTCTTACTGACACGATATGAGAAAGGATCAAAGGTATTTCTCAGAGGAATTTTGAAGGAGGAAGTCACATGGTTGCAGGGGAGATTTTACTTCCTGTGAAACTCTCCCTCTGCGATTTGTTTCCTTTAAAATGAAAAGTTTAGCATACCAAGATATGCTAAACTTTTGAAACTTATGAAATTTCTAGTTTACTAATGAAAATTAGGTCGGAATCGCCGTACATTCAACAAGACAACGCTGTTTTTATTGGACAGACAGTCCCAAATGTAATTACTTACTAATATACTTATTGGAGTGCCCAACCTGTTATTGATATCTTAACCTTATGGAAATTGTTTTGGGACTCGTTGTTCATCGAAGCATGCTAATAACTTGAAGTGCTCCTTTATAGATGAACTGAAATAAGCTTTTGTGCATGAATGAAACAATCAAGATATATTTAATGATTTCCCAACGGTTCATGTGGAAAGATACCCAAGACAGGACAATAGCGAATTTTACGTTCAAGGGCCAGTCAACCTTTGACTTCCCTTTATTCAAGTCGACACAGAAGTGACCGGCGTGGTTCTCACGCAGAAGTGAACGACTGCTCGAGTAGTGACAAGGTCCAATGGCCGGATCGTAATCCCAGCTACGTCCAAACTAATATGGACGTAGTGTTTATAATGTGTTTCTAACGATATGGAAAATAGAATTTTTAGTATAACCCGTAAAAATGATGGTTCAGAAAATTATTAATTTTGATGGAATTATATTTATATGTACATGACAGAAAAACACTGTCTTCAATTTATACTTATATATCAATATTTTTTTAATACTTAACCATTTTGTGTTATCTTTACTTTTATAGCTCCTCAGAATAGACCCAAATACTTAAAATCTGTAATAAAAGAGCATGTAATCAATTATCAGGGGTATTAACTTATATATAAGTAAAGAGGTACATAGTGTATACGATTTTATTACTTGTGTTTTAGTCATGTTTTTAAGTTTAATTATATCAGAATATTTTGTAGTATTGATATAGTTCGATTATATTTTCCAATATTAAATTTTATAACCATATTTTTAACCGACACATTTATTTTTCTTTTAAGTATATTTTTTTCCTCAAAAATATTACCTTCATTCAAAATACTTAAGAATATTTATCAATTACGCCAAGACTTAAAAGAAAGTGCCATATAAAAGTTGAAGAATAAAGATTTTTTTTTTTGTGAGTGTAGTACAGCAAATAAAAATGCATGTCTCTTTACTTCAATTACCCAGAACATTCAGGAACTATTTTTTAACTCTTAAGGAAAATATTGATGGAAAATTATAAAAATTGCAAAAAATAGCATAACGCAGTTTTTTTCTAAGTACTTATTTTTTAAATAGATAACTTTTTTTAGAAATAAAAACGTGCTTTAACAAGAAAAAATAATGCCATTACTTATATGAACTTACTTTTTCATTAAAAAAATGGAAACATAATTTCATTAATAATATGCTTTTATAAAAATGAACTAAACTGTGCTATAAATAAGATTTACCGCTTGCTCACTTTTACAAAGGCAAAAAAAAAAAAAAAAAAAAAAAAAAAAAATGTCCTTTTTTAAGTTAAAGCTCTTGTCATATTTTTTAAAAGAAATAGTTAAGCATGCAAGACTGATCTTGCTATTTTTGTCTCAGAAAAAGATGCCAATAAAAGGAAAGAAAAACATGGATTTTAATTATAAATGAAAATATCCAATTTTAACAATTTAATTGTTAATTTGTAAAAGTATTGTCGGGTATTTATGTGGAGAAAAATCATCCGACGACTCCAATTAATTGAATAATAACATATTATTCCCCGAGAACAAACAGATGGCAACGAAGACAAATCGATGTATACACAAAAAAAAAATAATATTACAACAGATTATTTACAATTATGCTAATCATAAGCTTTACAATGTTCCAGAAACGGGTCTTTAAGCATTTCAACATGCAGAGACTCAGACGCATAAAGTCAATTTCTTTTATTGCAACCAGTTCCCACGGCTGAACTCTTTTCTGAAATGACTTGTTTCAAAAGTCCTTCATATAGTCTCATAGAAATTTCCAGAAGAGTCGATCGAAGAACCTTCTCGATGATTCCTTGGAGATATTGTAGTTATCATATTTATCACCAACTTGTCACCAAGGGTGGTAAAATCGTCGATCAGGTAACACTGGTTACAACCTCTTGGATTGCCGTAATCTGTTTTTTATCAATTTACCCTGGAAAGCGAGCTTTGCCTCTAAAGCTCAATTTTCTCAGAAGGAAAGAATCTCTGCAGGGTAAATATCACACGTGGCGTTTTTCTCTATTAATACATTTAAGAAGTGTTGAAATAACAACATATGATTTAATCCATGATACAATTTTTCCCCTTTTTCCTTTAGTATAAAACTAATATTTACTAAAGAATACCAGGTGATTATCGAGATTCATAGGCAAATAATATTACTTTATTATTGATAAATTGGAACTCAATACTCAGATCTTCAAAAGACTAACGTTTACTTTTCCATTTGTATTGAATAAAAGTTATATAAGTTTTTGTAACTTTACCTAAACTATTGTTGAATACTCTGAACAATTTTATCAAATTCAGCACAATTCAGTAAGAAAAAAGCGTTTCAAGTTAAGGTATTGTGATATTATAAAATAAGTACCGTAAAATACACCCTATAACGCGCACCGTTCTATAACGTGCATTTATACTTTCAAGATGCAATTTTTAATTTTTAGGTATGTTCGCCGTATATCGCGCATTCCCTATTTATGAAAGTAACTGAGAAAGTGGGCGTGCAATGTTGTTTTGAAAAATAGTATACTTCTGGAACTATATACAAATTTAAAAGTTCATTATGAATGACATTTCTTTTAAAAAATAGGATTACGATCTATATAGAAGACTAATTTTTATGCTTATCTCATTTTTTATTTTTTATTTTGAGGCTATCATTTTTATACCCAGCGTATAACTAGAATCCCTAAATTTCGATCTTTTTTTTATGTCAAAAGTACGCGTTATACGTCGAATTTTACGGTATTAATTTTGAAAGTGGATACATAATAAAACGGTTGAGTTAAGAGAAATAAAGTATAAAAATTTATTATAATAAATATATCTCACATTTTTGATGTATAGTTTTATTTGGAAAATAAACCACACAGTTCAATCAAAACCATTAAACAAGATTATTTTCAATTTTTATTCCTTAAAATCAATTGATTTTAACTTATATACTTCATAGATATAATAGAAACTCTTATAATCTTACTTATTTGAAATTTTGTAAAGCTTTTGCAAAACTTTTTTTTACCAAAAAATGAAATATTGAAAATTATTTCAAAATTCTAATCATACTAAAAATTGTGTGATAATAATATGGTGAAAACAAAAAAATTCTCCTCTTGATTGCGAAAAAAAATCTAATTTTTCATTGTGCCAGGTATACCCGTTCTTTGTACGGTTAAATTGAAAAGCATGATAATCGAAATGAAGGGATCAAAAAGTGTTTATGAAGTCAAATTTTAATTAATAATTTGAAAATAATTCTAAGTAAATTACAAATTAAACTCTATTGAAAAAGCGATTATGCAAATAAAAGTGAAGTAAAGGTAAAAAAAAATCGAATTACACGGTACTTCCCCTATTCATTTTGTCAGTCAATATATATATATTATCAACAAAAACCCACTACTATGGAAGACTATTTTCGCAAAACCGAATCTAGTGGATCTCTACTAAAAAAAAAGAATCATGCCTTCCTAGTTTCAAGTATGTGGGTTTAGATCAATTTTCGTAAAACCCGAAATTGACGGATCTCTACTTAACAAAGGAAACATGATTGCCAAATTTCAAGTCTGCAGGTCTATGAATTAAGGAGATCTTGTGAAGAATGTGTGAGTGAATAAGTTTGAGTCGCTTTTCTCCTAAATATATATACAAGATAATTACGCCATAAATGGAAATTCTTAAAGAAAATCTCATAAGAAACCGATATTTTCGTTATTATAGAACTAAAGCTGACAAGTTCGAAATAAAGTAACACATTAACCGTCTTTAATTGCGAGAATAGTTGAAAAAAATAAGGTATTCTAGTGGGGGATTCTGAATGCCGAAATGAAAGTCGAAAGTCATTGGTGCAAACAATAATGTTAGTAATTCGAAAAGAAAGTGGTGTTTATGTAGGGTTTATTTTTGACAGAAGGATAAGTTGAAATTACGCTGAGTATAAAAACTAAGTAAATTTTTCACATATTAGCAACTTTTTACTTCTTTCTACATCTACTGCAAACAGTATTTCATTCATTTTCGCTCGTGCAGTTTAGTGTTAAGTATATGTACTGGAATTATATTCTACTTCTAATCTTGCGCTATCCGTATTCCACATAAATGTGTTTAATATTCTATATTTTATTTGTGTCTGTGTGAGTATCTAACTCACATAAGTTAAGGTATAGTTTGGGTTTTTAAAAGTCGTATTTAAATTAGTACGCTGTTTTAGGTAGGAAAAATTACTCATGTTAAAATATAGTACGCATGAAGTATCTTCATTAATTTCTTCCGAACTTTAAATTCGTATTTGTTAATTGTTCATGCTATTAAAAGCCTGTAAAATTCACCAAGAGCTTGTTCTCAGAAATTCCATCTTCAACTGAGATACACGGAAGAAGGGTTTTGAAACGGGAGAGATGTTATTCCATGCGGGTATAGGAACTTTGATATTACTTAAGTAGTATAGGATATTCATTTTACTTATTAAGATAAATTAAAACGCAGTTTATTGAAATAAATGTTCAAAAACAGAATTCTTAATATGATATTTTATGCAAAAGAGTTTGACAATAATATCTAGAGCAGTTGGGAGAAATAATTATTTTGGACTGCAATGATTTGCGCATGGACTATCTTAGTGAAATTATATCTTAAGTAATACATTAATTTACGCGTATGGGTTGGTTTAGAGAAAATAAATCTTATGGAAAATATTTTATGTGCAAAAAATATTTTTTTGGGAGATTAAGTAACAAATATTTCTTAGAATTTGTTGTATTTCTTCCTAGTTTCGTCGATTAATTTAGATTACTGAAAAATATGGAAGCGTCTCTAATAGGAGATTCTGTATTGATGGTTTGTATTTTTAACAACCTTTTATAAGTATGTAACGGATTTTTGAACTCAACTTCTACCCACTTTAAAAGGTCAGATTAATTCAAAATATTGCTCACTTGTACAGGACCGATGACAATACAATAATTTAATAATTTTGATCCATTTTCCTGATCTGAACCATCAGAATTAACGATTTGCCATTTTTAGATCCCATCCCGCATCTGGCGAGTAATTTTAGATCCCATTCCCAGATTTGGCGACTAAAAGATTAAGTTACATGTTAGTTCGTTTAACTACAAAAAGGTGTTTTTTAGTTTTTTAAACTATAATTTATTTAAACTTATTACCCCCAAAAGTGAAAAATTTTGGATTGATTTTGTAATACTGACTAATGTTATTACATTATGTTATAAAATTAATTTTGAGTAAGAAAATGTAATTTTTGATTTCCTAAAAATAAGACCGTGGGCGGAAATTTCTAGGTGTGTGCATACTGTCATCGATGAAAACGAAAAACCAAAGTAATATTTGCATGCATTTCAAGACTCTCCGAGTCCGTATCTCTGGGTATTCGGATACTTTTGATTAGCTATTGTAAAAAAAATATACAATTTGGTGTGTTGAATTGATTTTTTTTTTTATATCATTGAATACAATAATAATAATAATAATAATAACAGTACTACTACTACTACTACTACTACTAATAGAGAATTACAGTGCATTTTCAATGTAAAGTATTAATTAATTAATTTTTCGTACCAAACTAATTGGAATTAATTTTATCATATGGGGCTTATCAAATTAAAATGCTTCAAATATTTCCTTTTTGTATTGAATAAAAACCACATTTTCACTTTATTTACATCACTACTAATTGAAATACTTTTCAGTTTAAAATGTTAGACATATATTTATAATTCATTTTATAATATAAATAATATATTATTGATTAAAATAATGTAATTTGTATTAATATTTTATCATTTAACCATTTACCATACCGACATTTTTACAGCAATTAAAGTAATAATCGCTTGTAGCTCTGAGAAATTAATATTTTATCATTTAACCATTTACCATACCGACATTTTTACAGCAATTAAAGTAATAATCGCTTGTAGTCTCTGAGAAGCTATACAGCAGTTCAAAAAATTTGTCTTTATTCACATTCTTAAACAAGTAACTGTAGCAGTTTAATTTTTAT
>BMAO01010778.1:0-72077 GCA_019973975.1 Trichonephila clavata
AAGGGGTCTCAGGGGTGTTAAAAATGTTTCGAGAGCCCAAAAATATGAACAATTTTCGACTAGAAATAATTCTTTGAGGTTAAAATGAAATAATTTGATTCTTTTACACATTTTTTATAAAGGAATAAAGTTTCAAAAAAGTATAAAAATGTCTAAAATAATCATAATTTTAAAAATAATAAGCACATAAATATAAGAAAATTTTGTAAGAAACAAATAGTAAGTTTTACGACGCGCATGATATTTTCTGAAATAATAATTCTAATTACTAGCAATAAGTTGATTTATAAAGTCAAATATATCCTTATTAGATGGTAGCGATTAGATATAAAAAGAATAAAAAATAATATTTTTAAAAAAATTTTAAAAAAAAATTTTTTTTTTAATTTTTTCAAAAATTACAAATATGTAATACTATAAATAGCTTAGTATTAAAGATTATGATAGGTTTATAATTCTGTAAAGTTTATGCATCAAAGTATGATAGTTTTTGAAACGCAATGCGCATAAGTGAAAAAACACAACTGAGAAAAAAGCTTTAAAGTTTTAAATTGAATTTGAGAAAATAAATTTTAAAACTTACATGCTAAAATGCTCCAGGATCATAGGATATGCCTCCTGTTGCTCAACAGCTCAATTTCTGTACTCTTTTTAATTTTTGTATCTCTGCGAGCTTTAAACGATGACGTTGAGCTCCTCTTTCTTGCCGTAAAGATTCGACGATTGTCACGTTCAGCCAGGGACACACAAACATTTTTGTTAATTTTTAAGTCCCAAATTCCTCTAAAATGTAATAAGTATTTGTTCCATCATTAAAATGCTGGTTGCTAGATTTGCAGCAATCTCGCAATCTGAAGGCTAGAATCAATCGTCTCGGACAAAACTTCCAGATTGATGAATTTAAACTTTCATTAGATTCTGTGTCTTACCTCCTAATCATTTCTTCAGGAGTGCCAGATGAGATAAGTCTGCAAATACAGGATTAATTACATCTCGAACAGCTTTCGCAACTGAGGGTTTGTGTTTATAATTTTGTTAATATTATTAATTGCGGCATTATACTTACACTATGTATTTGGATTTGTAGGACAAAATCAGTGCATCGGTTTATCATCGGTGCTGCAAGAATGACCCCAAACAGCCCAAATGGCTTTCCGCATTTCCTTTACACTAGTAGAATTGCATCGAATAGCATTACCATAGTAATGCGCAAGCTTATCAATTAAACTATCAGTTAACCTACCTTTACCGCCTATAGTTTTACCATCAGATAATTTCTTCTTACCATATACTAATTTAAGTTCCTAAGTCTTGTACCCATTCTCTTTTGCACATGGCCTACACATTCTATTTTCTGAATAAGATGGTCATCGCCGTATGGATGTTTTCAGAAAGGGCATTGAATGTTTTTGTGTCGCCATCTCCTATGTAGTTCAACTATTCAGGTTGTGAAGCTTTTCTGATCGATTAAAAATCCTCAACATCCCATCAACCTCCATTTTACCAGCAGAGCCAGAATAAATTTTCTACGTGAAATCTTATGCGCTCTTTGCCATGTATTGTACTTGATACAAACTTTACCCCTTTATAACTGTCGCTTCATTTGCAAAATGAGGACAACACTTCCCTATCCAAAACCTTACCTGTTTCGGCCCCATTAGAGTACATACTCCAATCAACGATGAATGTCCTCTCGTCTTCCAGGTCCCATCACCACTTACCGTTAAAATGTTATCAGGTAACGAAGAATTTTCTTCGACAGCTGCCCTGTTCATGCTTTCTTCGGCGACTTCCTTCATAACAAGTGAAAGTTTATTATTAATAACATCATATGATTTTTGTTCAACAGGATTAGGAAGACTCATTACAGAACCAAAGGTTTTTAATGACTCTAAACCTTGACCTATGCATCCCATTGCTAAATAGATCTTCTGTTAATATCTGGAGCATTATTTTTATTCCCAATGTTTTCACAGATTGAAAAAGTACAAATACTCCCACATTTTTTACAATGTATTTCAAAATTCGAACATAAACCACGAGTGGATTTTTCATTAATTGTTAATGGTTTATGACATTTTAAACAGCATGATACTGACAAAATAGAGCTAAAGGTTTAAATAAAATCAAAAATACGATATTATTTGAAGTTTTCACTTACCTTAACAAGATTTGACTTAATGAAGTCTGAATTCCTGAAAGTTTTTTACTAGAAGCATTTTTCATTTCGGCACACTTACTTGTACTTTTCATTTCTACACACTTCCTCGTATCTTTCATATTTGTAACATGTGAGTCACTTACCTTAAAATATTTATTTCCTCTAAATCTGTTCTTGGGGCATTCACCAACGATTTTTCAGAATAAAACAACAAATATCTTCGCTTTAGATAAGCGTTTTAAAAAAACGTGTGATAAAGTAAACACAACAGAATCAAAACACAGCAGAATGAATGTGTTGAGTTGCAGGCTTCCTTCTGATCAACTCAAGTGCTTAAAATATTTCATGAGGCTTATTAAAAACAGAAAAATGAGAGGTATGCATAAATTTAAAAATAAATGGGCGTGGCATGTGTCCATTTAAAAGTTGTTATGACTAAATTGCTGGTTGCAATTTTTTGAATAACTTTCGAAGTTTTAGAGTATTGTCACGTGGTTAGTATCAAAATGTTCAGAAAAAAATGAAGAACAAGATATATTTTTTTCGAAAATTCGAAAGAAAAAATTGTTAACACCCCTCAGACCCCTTAAAATGCTTAGTTGTAATTTTACCAGAATTTCATTACGGGTATATTTCTTTTATATTGGATTATGTTGATTTATTCTTATATTTATTGTATCAGAAGTTTTTTATGTATCTAATAGATAAATACTGTGTGTCAAATAAATGATGATAAAATGATCGTAAGAATTTATTGAAATTTTGCATGTATGCGTGTTTGTGTGTGAATTCATGTATGTGTGCATGCGTGTGTATGTTTTTAAAATTCATACCTTTTATTTCCCAAATGATTGCCAAGGAGTTCGATAAGACTGAGATTTGAACTCTGCAGATGTTTTGATTACATGTGGACAATTACACAAAGTCCAAAATCTTTAAGTATGTGTATTGTATTTTGGGACATATCCAGATAAAGTTTGAATTTCAATGAAATACTCGTTTTCTTAAGGCATTATTGAAAATTTTGCTTTAAAATATTACCTATAACCCATTTTTTCATTAACTAAACAAACATTACCAAAACTTCAAACTTATCTCGCTATATTCGTAGGAAAAAAGACTTTTTATTTCGTTTAGTGTTAAATTTTCGCCACATCATTTGCTTCCCATCATTTAACATGTGTATTCTATTTGTCGTTTCAAATTATAATCGATTTACAAGAGTCTGGATGATTTTATATGTCGTCTTTATCGAATAGTATTTGTTTTTATAGTGAATAGTTTTGCCCCAAATACATATCCTGAAATTTATAATGTTTCTTAGCATTAGAAAACGTTTTAACCTCTTACATCAGCTTTTCCCAAACTCTGGAGCACATCACCCAGGGGAGCTTGATAACTTACTGGGGGGGGGGGTTAAAAATAAAAGATTAATTAAAGAGAAAATTATTAATTTACTTAAAGGAAGTAAAACAAAATACATTCTGACGTAATAAGTAATAAAATATACATTTATACTGACATACTTATAAATGCATCAATAATGTACAATATATTTGATAATTAATTTATCAATTCTAAACTAAGAATACAAGCTTAATAATTACTACTGCCCTTTCAATGGGTTGTCAAATACAAAATTATAAAAAAAATTAATACTTATCTTGATAGTTTGTGTATTTCATTATTAAAGTCGTATTGTAGATTTAGTGGTAAAGTGCATTATTATTGCATTCAAAACAATGTTATGGTAGGGAGGGTCGGAGATGAAAATTGGGTCGCTAATATTGTAAGATTGAGAAGCACTCTGTAATTCATTTACACACTTGCAATGTCAATTTTACTGCATTATTTTTAGAACTGCAAGTAATAACTTAATAATTAGCCACTAATTAGCAAGTAATAACTATCCACTGTTTCTCATGTTCAATTAAATGATTTTGACTTCCTGCATATGCGTGTGTGACTTGCTTCCGACTTTTTTTTGTTTGTTAAAATAATGTTATTATTTGTAGGTTTGATAACATTTAATATTACCCCGATTTAGCTTACACTTTCCATTGCAGAACTATCAGTTTTCCAATGCCAACAGAAAATCCGGAAGTTTTTCAATCTATGTTAGCAATAAAGCTGGAAATGCAAAACTTTCAGTTTTACAAAAGATAATGTTTAAATTTATAGTGATTTAATATCATTAAAATGAGTATTTTACTCGTGTTTTTCATCATTTCCTTCCGAGTTTTGGTTATGTATCCTTTATAATTTCGGTTTACTAGAAATAGTAGCTGCTCGTACACAGTTGAATTTAAAAAAAAAAAAAATCATGCAAGGGCTATTTATTTTATGTTTCTTTAAATATTAAAATTTTTCTTCAGCATTATAATAATGCAAATCAATATAAATATAATGCATAAGGAGGTTCAAAAGAATGTAGAATAATATAGTAAAAACTATAAAGTTTAATAATGTAATCAAGAATATTGTAACAACGAGTAATAAAATAGTGAGTAACTAAAATAATAATAAACAATAAACGTAACAGTAATAGGCCTAATAATAATGATGATTATTACGTGTTGTTTGCCAAATATATAATAATGCCGCATGAAGAAGCTTTATGGTGTAATTAGATATAAAATCATTGACTTAATTTAAATTCTAAACAACTTTCTCTAAACTTTTAGTTAAATTTGCACATTACTTTATACAGCTTTGTTGGAACAAGCTATCTAACGCTACTTTCTAGGCAATTCCATTCAAGAACTGTTAACTCCAAAGGAGTTAAGCACTGTATAAATAGGGATATTTTCACGTCAAGTGAAGTATTTGCAAGCTATCACCTCAATGTCAGAAACGATTGCAACTTGCGAATGAGATTAAATTATGCAAATCATTCAATGTAGGCTTCGTCATGGATTAAGGATAAATCCTACTTACTAAGCTATCTTATAGAATACTGATAAAATTACCTTTTTAAGATTGTTACAAGTGATTAATGCGCTAATATTCAATTGGATGCAAAGCCAGGGTTTTAGAAAGTTATCAGATGGGTTCTTAATTGATTAACATGCTGTTAAATATGTTTAACTTAATTAAATTACGATATATATTTTTAGAATAATTCATCTAGTTTGCATATAAAACTCTTAAAGGAAAACGATAACACGTTTGTTTTAAATAAATTGAAATAATTGAGATTATTGATTTATTATTTTTTTATAATTAATAGTACGTTATGTGATAAAAAGTATATTATTAACATAATTTCAATAAACTTTATTCGGTATCTCGCATCTTTTTGTTTCTCCACAACTATTTAAACTACTTTAACAAATATAATATATAAACGTAAACAAATATTACATATGTACTAATATTTTTTGCAAACGCGTTTTAAATGATATGATTTGATGTATTGAAGAGTTATTAAGTATTTTCTAATGCTCGTTTGCATTAAAATATTGAAGGAAAAATGTTACTTACCTCAATTTTTCCTGATACGTAGGTATGATTATTTTTGTATAAATGTGATTAATTTTCTCAAGACTAAATAAAAATATAAAAGAAAAAGAGGAAAGATTTGATAATATGGGAGGGAATCAAAAACGAAGGGCATACATCTATACTTGAAAAATATTTCACCGCAAACAGATGAGGCTAAAAGAGTGCTAGCTCAAGAAAGTGAAGATATGTTAATAAATTAATAATTTAGCAAAATTTATATAACTATCTGAAATAAATGAAATATTTAATAGAAATTGATATAACTGTGCAAAATTATATTGAGGACATTCAAAGGGGAACTTGTATTAGAATTTCATGAGACTAATTTTTTTTTACTTCAACTTTTTAAATTAATTTTTGATATTCACTTAAAAGATATTCTAAAATCCATGTTTCTACACACACACATACGAACACAAAGGACTCTTGTAATTTTTTTTTAGTTTGAGTTTAACAAAAGTGAAATGATAATTAAAAATAAATTATTTTTCAACCTCACAAACCATTGTTGAATTATTTTATCTGTAATAATCTTTTTAGCATAAGAGAAAGAATAATCAACTTAAGAGTCATAAAAGTCAATTAAAAATAACTAAAAAGCTTGAGTGTCTAAATTCTGCAGGGTGAGAGGCAGATATAAATTTTATTTTGAATTATTTTATAGCTCCCAAGCTCCACATAAATAACAGTTATAAGAACAAGCGAACAACAAAGGAATTTCTTATCACAAACATGTCATAATATATTTTTGATGTACATGCGCCGAAGGAAATCATTGGTAATCAAATAACTAATGATAAGACTAAAACAATAAAAGCCAAAAAAAAATTTATTTAACAAAATTTTTCAGAAAACTATATATTTTTCTGTTTTTTGTCAAAGCTAAATAAAAACTTTAATGTTACCGAGATATTTTTTAATATTTTTTTAAGAATATTGAACCTTTGGATTTCTTATGAATCTTCTTGAGTGGTTTTAATGAATGGTAGGGTAAATGTATTGATGACATATTCCTGTTAAAAAATGTACCTACATTTATATATTATCCTATGTAAATTAACTCCATACAAATTAACCGTAAATTTGTATCAGTTTTGACAAAGATTGTCGTTTTATTTTAAGGATATTTTTTGTTATGAATTAATATGATTATTCATGTAACATATTAATGGATTAATCTAAATTTCCATTTCACTAATTATATCTGTTTACCATCAGAGAATTTTAATGTCAAAAGAGTTTGGGACGTTAGTATTTACTTGAGAAATATTTAAAGTACAGTAATTTAATATTTCACTTATGTACTGAAATGAAGCGTTTTTAAAAATTGTGGCAAGGTGGCGAAATATCATACTAATTTTTTTTTTACTTTTATGAGGAAAAACAATACATATATGTGGTCAGCTTCTTTTCGAAACAACCATAGGTAGACTTTTCGGGAGACAGATTTTTATCCGTTTATTAAAACAGGTTTCGACAACCGTACGACGATGTAAACCAACGCCAACTGTGTCTCATTTTGAGTAAGATTATATATTTATTTCAATAACTGCTAAATCATTATCTCTTAGTTTAGGTTTTGGATGGAGACTAAAGCATGGGAATGCAAGGCCAATGACAATAAAATGAAATGAAATATGATTGAAATGTGAGATGGAAGAAGATGAAAATGTATTTGCTGTTTAATTTTACACTCTCGAATATGTAAGGTAGGGAAATGAATATTAAATCAGAAGTAGACTTTTGTTTTAGTCCTATAATTCAACTATCCTTACATATACATCAGTGCTTCTCAAACTTTCAATACTTGCGACCCAATATTCAATCAAAATTATCATCGCGTCCCCCTCCCTTACAATAACAATGTATTGATTGAACTCAATGATACTATACTTGGACACTAAAGCTACAATACGGGTTAAGTACTACCGGAGTATATAAAAGTCTCACTCACCCAAAGCGTTAATTGCTTCAGACGTACATATACGTCTTTCCGAAGTACGAACTTCTCTGAGCACTGCTACCCGTAAAATTATTCTGAATGTTTTGGAATGCAATAAAAGGACCTTGACTGCTTTTGAGAAGGATTTACTTATTCAGAGGATTTGTTTATTTATTCCTTTTTTTCCTTCTTCCCCTCCCCATTGCATACACGTGTCTACTTGGAAAACGGTGGTTGGCATTGGGGAGTGAATCACGTAACTTTTTATCGGCAGTTAAGATATTAATTATTAACCGTACAATTTATCAAGATAAGTGTTAATTTTTGTAAATAATTTATATATGACAAGCCCATGGAATCACTGGTAATTATTAAACTTGTTCTTATAGTATTGTTAAATTAATTATGAAATACTTTGTGCAGTACTGACACATTTTTCTGTTTATTATATCAGTGTAAATATGTATTTTATTTTTATTTTGTCAGAATGTATTTTAATTGCTCACCTTCTGTAAGTTTATAACTTTTTAAAATAGTCTTTTGTTTACAACTCTTCAATATGCTCGCACCTCCCTCATAGAGTTGTCTCGCCCCCTCAGAGGGGTGCACCCCACAGTTTGAACGTTGATATATATACATAATATAGTGTGCATTTTTTCCCTCTCTATTTTGTTATAAATTAAATGTTTGTTAAAATTTTAATAAAATTTACTACAAATATCTGGCATAATTTCCAGCAATTAAATAAAAATATAAAAATTCTTGCTTAATTTTTTTTTAACATAAATAAAGTGATTGTAATAGTACATATTTAAAACTTTGTCCTTGCGTATGGAACCAACTTAGCAAATTTTCTTTCATATAATTGGGTGACTTATACTATTTTGCAAGTAATAGCTTTTAACTGTAACTTTCCTATTGATTGTTTTTAAGGAACAAGTTCTATGCTGTATATTACATTGACTTAGCTCAAATGTCTTCGGGCAGCAAATCGGAGATTAGAATTACTAGATTACCATGTCCTTTCCCCTTAAATTGATTTGAAATTTAACTATAAGATTACAGTTCTGATTTGCTTTCCGGCGGTAGAACTTAGAGAGTGATGGCAGCTTAGGTATTGACTTCCTCATCCCATCGTAGTTCAAAATCATGGAACAAATTTAGTAGAAATATATATCTGTGTGTGTGTGAACCTGTTCCTAGCAAACGCCAAAAAAAAAAAACCAAGCACTTTCTGTGCACCCATAACTGTTATTAACATAGTGTTTTAAAATCGAAGCAAATGCACGACAAAGCTGAAGGAAATATCAACTGCTACATGCCTAGGGGAGACTGTAAATGCAATGGAGTTCTCCGATATTTAACTCACTATACCGTGTCTTTTAAAACATATGGCGCGTATTGCTGCATGGTGGCAATGATCTTTTTTCACTATATTTCTTTCTATCATGTTGACAAAGGATGTGTTTCAGAGGTTTAAGAGGTATCAAAATATCCCTTATAATCCGGACTTGGTATCGAGTTATTTTTTTTTTCCAAACTGAGAAATTTTATCAATGGAAACCTGTATTGGAATGACAACTAACTGAGAAAAGAAAATGATACCTGATTCAACAAATGATTACAACTGATGTCATAGGTATGCTGGTGAAGTTCTACGACAGATGTTTAAATTTGAGTGGCATCTGTGAAAAAAATAGCTAAGATATAAAAATTTGTTTAAAAAAACCTTTTCTTTCATTATTTGAATAAAAATGTCTTAAAAACACACACACACATCGTTTTCATTTTCAAAAATTTCACTTTCTTTCGTTTATAAAGTCTAATTAGTGTGAAAAGGAAATAAAATTGTTCATTGAGAAATGTCTGATTCTTACTCGAACCATCTCACACCCGAATTTGAAGGACAGCAACAGAATGGTATAAATAACCATGAAATGATGCTTCAGACCAAAAATTTGGATGTATGTAAATGACAAAAAAGCTGATGGCTCAGAATTTATACATGATGCTTAGTATGGTGAGTGGCCCCCCGAATCGCTAAGACTGCCGCACACCTGTTTAGTATATATACGATGGGATTATCGATAAGACATTGGAGGAAACTGTTCCTCTGTCTTCGAAAAATGAGTTCCAAGCATTCTGGATAAGATTTAGGTCAGGAGATCAGGCTGGTCACTCAATATGATGTGTTGTTTCAACTTCTAGAAAATTCTCCACAAAATGAGACGTATGATTTCTGGCATTATCCTACATTAAAAGAGTGCAGTCAGCAATGGCTGTAGCATAAGTTTCCACTTTGGGGTTCTAGGTTCTCGTTTGCATCGGGAATCATCCATAAGCAGCTCCTGACTTCAATCACTTTGCATCCAATCTCGATGTTCAGCAGCCCACTTTCTTTGCGCCGTAGGGTGTCCTGCTGTCAACGAATAAACTCCATTGATCTCTATGCTTACAGATCCCTACATAAAGTCTATTTCAGTTTGTTTGGCTTGAGATCATTTGTCCTGTTGCCAAAAGAAACTGTCTTTGCACTCCCTCACATTGGCTGTTCTGTCTCAACGAGCTCTTTAGAAGATATATCGATAATTATTTGCCGTTTTAACCCGTAGACGACCTTGTCCTGGCCGATGTCGAACATGCCCTGTTTCTTAAAACCGATTCCAATTATTTGCAAGAAAACTTATTGCCATTCCAACTAAATCCCCCTACAGTTCTTTGTGTTTTCCTGGATTCCAGTCTCTTGATAATATACCAAGCTATAGATTCGGATAGATAACGTTGCCGTGGCTTTTTCCAGTCATATTTTCTGAAAAGTACAGCTGAAGTGTTGAAATTCACCTCAGAGACAACGAAAAATAACAGCTTTTACGAAATTACGATTATTCCCTTTTTCTGGTTTTGACCCCATGTGCATTCATTTGCATATGAAGTTTTCTTTTTGTTGTTTTTTGCTACATTTTGAACTATGGATGTTTTATGTTACGTTACTAAACAGAAGAAATATTTGCGTAATTTCGTTAAATTCATGATTTTCATAATTTTTTGGCCAGTATATATATATATATATATATATATATATATATATATATATATATATATACATATACATCATACTGTTCGAATTAATTGGGACATGGTAAAAAAACAATTTTTTCTAAAACCCTAGCTTTTAATCATTGCATACCTTAAGCAGGCAGAAAAATTTCTATATAAGTACGATGTCTGTCCTCCTATAGCAAAAATGACCTCCTGAACTCGTATTGCCATTGGTACCACTAGTACAGCGCACATGTGTTCTCAACTTCCTCATCTTGGAATCCCACTTGTATAACACTTTTTATGATTTGTTCTTTTGTCGCAAAACTCATTTTAGTTAAGAGATTCTCGGGAATGTGTCATAAATTGTCAATAGGACTTAGGCTTTGTGAATTACCAATCCAATTCGACACTTTTATTAAATTTTCCCGTATAAAGTTTGGACCAATATCGAATTGTGACAAGAAACCAAATCATGTTGAAATATTCCTTCAAATGTTTCCATGAATGGAACAATTCTACTGCGTAATATTTCTACGTAGTATTTGACATAAATCATCATGCCTTTAAGAGGAATTAAGTTTCCAATGCCATTTGTTGAGATAAAAACCCAAAACTTCTGTTTAAAAGTGTGTCTTACAATCTGTTGAATATGATCTAGAAGCGGAGTTTCGACTACACTTCTTCTAACTGCACTTGATTTGTATACATGCACAAAAAAGGCGTTTTATCACTGAAAATCACCTTTTTCTAGTCGGTAACCGCCCAGGATCAGTATTTTTACCCTATGCGAAACGTTCTTTCTTCGTTTTCTAGGTTAGAATTTGCTTTTTTCACGGTTTGATGACTTACAGCTAACTTCCATAACCCTTTTCTGTACAGTTGAGGTCCTCACTTCAACACCATAATCTAATAAATCCCTTAGAAGGCCTACACTTGTCTTATTTTGATTTATTTTACTACTTCGTATTTGAGTTTTATCAGTTCTTGGAGTAATTTTCTGTTTGAGCCCATATTTTCCTTTTCTTTTTGGAGATGATGATCGGGAATCTTGAAATATTCTTAAAATTCTTGAAACACTTGATTTATTCCAACAAAAGCTACCGTAGTTATATTTCTCACAGTCATAGAAGTGTGTTCATTAAGAAAGTTTATTTTAGAACGCTTCCTCGGAGTATTACCCATCTATGAACATGCAAAAGTAACATGTGCTATGTGGAATGCAAAATTATAACCACCAGCTACTACACTGAAACGCTCAAAATTGAGCAACTAATGTACTAAAATTAATCAAATGAGCAAATTTTACACAAGATTGATCCATCACATTACTTCTGGACAAATATAACCTGGTTGAGATAATTAGGGACATAAATGGTAATCAAAAACCAACACAGACCAAGAAAAAAGAATTGGCCCAATTAATTCGAACAGTATAGTATATATAGCTGCCATTCCTTATTTGTTTTAAACCCGTGTTCTTGAACTAAATGTTTTATGTCGTTTAGAGATATGTGTACGGTTTTTGTGGATATTATTATTGTGGTGGATGCAGGAAATGACACAGATGGTTCATAATTCACAATGAAGGAGATGTAATAAGCTAAAGAATTTTTGTAGGTAAAACTCGTAAAAAAATAATATAGATAGATACTTAACAATTATAAAAATGAACAACTGAAAGATTAAAGAACTATGCCACTCGTATTTATATGTTAATTGTTTATATGATAGAAAGAAATAAGTAATTCTGAAAAAGATAAGTACTTTTTATCCATAATTCCTTAAATCATTAAAAATTAAATATGATTAGGACAACTTCACACGAATAAAGAATTGTTTATATTTGAAATAATGTTTGACATAAATCTGATTTATGTTAAAATAATATTTATATTACGAAAATCATTGTATTATTATAAAAAACTCAATATTTTTATAACAGGCACTGAAAATTTGCTTCACATATCAAAATCTCTAACAGGCTTTTAGCAGCAAAATCAAACACAAAAACTTAATAAATCCGGGTATGTAACGCGCACTTTTGACTCAAAAAATTAGATGGAAGTTTAGGGGTGTTCGTTATACGCTGGATATAAAAATTAGAGCTATAAAGATAAAAAAAAAAGTTGAGCATAGAGAAAATTAGACTTTTACATGTATCGAAACACTGTTTATTTAAAAGAAATGGCACTCCCCTTATGAGATTACAAGGTTATAATTCTAGAAGTATACTATTTTTTTCTAAAGCTTGGAACATAATACTTCGAATAAATGAATTTAAAACTTAAGGACATTGCGTACGTACATTTCAGGTATCTTCATAAAGAAGTGGGTGTATGTTATACGCGGCGTACCTATAAATTAAAAAAAGCTGCTTCAAATTATGTGTGCGCTTTATACCCTGTATTTCACGGTATGTAATATTCTAAATACATATATTTACATTAGATACAAATTTTAAAATATCGGTTTGTGTGTGTGTTACCAAGTGAAAACTCTACGTTTTACATGTATGTTGAATTTCTCTCAATTAGTTCATCTTCATTCATATTAGTAAATAATTAGAATATTATAGAACATTCTAATTATTCATTATTGTTTCATCACAAATAAACCGAAGTTAATTAATACAGACATATATGTTATATTCAGAACAGTTTAAAACTATATATATAATTATTGCTAAACGCATTTTAAATAAAGTTATCCAACATATTTACTGAAAAAATATATTTCATAATCAGATTTTTGAGAAATTTCGCGCATTGATCTTGGTAAAGAGTCACCCTGATGATGCAGTCTTCTACTTAGCACAACACACTTTTCGAAATGCATTTGTCTTAAATCTGAATCAGCTTGCAATTATCTGTCTGTGATGGGAAAATTATGGTAATCTGTATCTGAGTCATTTATTACATCATAACCCTGAGGGACAAATAAGGCGATCGCAGCTGTTGTTCGATCAGACTCCTCAGAGATCACATATGTGTGATATATTTAGGTTTCTCATTTCCCACGATTTTTTTATTGGTGCCATTTTCGAAGCTTGAATTATTTATCGTTTTTGACTCTATCTGAGATGTTAGATTATCTATATATCTATCTATCTAGTTGTTTGATATCAGTGTGTTCTGGTTTGTAGGTTTGCAGAATTTCACTAGAAATACTTGATGTGTATCCGTGGTTTATTTTCTATTTGTTTTTATTTTAATCCTCTTCGTTAATTTAATTTTGTTTTCTGCAAGATTAAACAATCCATATTTTCTTTCCAAGAACATAAATCATAGCTGAATTAAACGAGTTTGGTTAGCTTTATCACAATTATAATTAATTGTAAATATGCATTGAAATTTTTTTTGAATTTTTTTCTTTGACAAATTCATTTTACGACAATCGGGCATTTGCGTGTTATTTATCAAAAAGCAAACAGATTCCCTGTTGAAGATGTTTATCTTTTTCTATGAATAAAGCTTTGATTACATCGCTATGTAAACTCATAATTGCTGGACAGCGCTGATATCTTAATCATTGTTGGAAACTGCTCTTTAGGACATCTTTGGGAAAATAAAGATATTATTTGCCAAAAATCACTTGGAAGGCAAAATACTGAGCATTTAAAATATTTTTAGTAACAAAGTTATTAAAATTAATAATTTGTATGTAACAAACTTTTTTTTATATTAACATTTAACACTTAAAAAAGTGTACGAAGACAAAAGCAAAAATGTTCACCAAAAAAAAATACTTGTTACATTAGATTTTTTGGATGACTTAAAATTAAAATAATGTGGTGAATTGGTGACTAATAAATGGACTTCCACAAAATAACATGAATTTGATACACATTAACAATTAATCTAGAAAAGGAAAAACAGAAATTCAAGCACCTGAGTTGTTTGTTAGAATACAGCTTTCTGTCACCCTACCATGTCTGAATTTTCTCACAAATCTATCTTCAAAAACTTTTCAATAAAAAGATTGAACCATGTTTCCAATTTATTAAGATCCAATTTATTATCAAAGGTAAAAAGGTAATATGAAAAGAAAAAAATGATGAAATATTGTTAGTAAATTCTTCTGCTCCGCATATTCGAAACTTAACATATCATTGGTTATTCTTAAAACAGCAATAGGTCAGTAATCTTTATGAAGTCTCTTATTGGACAACATCTGTACTTCACGTTTATAGCGTAACAAACGACTCAAATAGAAATGTTCAGAATTTTCTTGTCATATTCAAGTTGTGGAACGCTTTGTCAAGCTTGAGAAGGAAGAAATAAAAGTGCGTGGTGCTAGGTGCTGAAACAATTGATGGCAACATCAGAAAGGAATTTTTTTTATATCAAGAACAATTATAACAAGATTTTTCTTAAAAAAAAAAAAAAAACTAAAATAAGCTATTTGAAAACAGAGAATATCGGATAATTTTATAAACTCTACTAAATTATTATTTCCCATATATATAAATAGTGTTGAAATATTCTAAATGTAAAATACGTTTATAATTTTCAAAGTTTTGTTTATTTAGCGTAAAAAATAAAATGAAATGAAATTGCAAAATATTGCTAAGTTCTTAAGACAAATGTGTTTTTCAAGCTTTTTGCATCAGCAGTAAATATTTTCAACCACTAATTTTAAATTTTAAAATTAAATTAAGAAATTTTTTCACTTTTTAAAACTTTAAACAAAGTGCGATGCGAAAATATTATTTATTTATTGACCTTCCACTAGTTTAGGCAAAAAGAGGCTTTGATGGGGCATATTATTCGAAAAGGACAAAAAAATAGGTACATATTCCACCCTTATGTACATAGATTGTTCTGACATCGATAAGTAATATGCCTCTGAATGATATTTACTTCTCAAATAATATTTATAGCATCGAAATACATATATTGTATAAATTTTCAGATTCTTTATTATGTATTAAAGCATAAAGATTCTTTCAACTAGCTTCAATCTCAGAATTTCCTTTATGAATTTTTTTAAGGAAATATTTGTAATGCTGTTAGCATATGTCAACGTGCTAAATACTATATATTTTTGAAAATGAGTCCCTATCTGCTTTGTCTTAAGATATACACTTCAATCCTAGAAATCCCTCATTCCATATCCGCATCATTTATATTACTTGATTGGTAATTTGAGCTTTGTACGATAGAATAGAGATTTCCTTCACAATCAACATATCCGCTGAATAATGAGACTTCCACATTATGAATCAAACAGGAGTTTAAAATTCTCAAATAACATGATTTGAAAACTCGGTGACTGAAATTTGATCTAGAGGTGTTTTCGTCATTTGATTGTGGCTCGTTGCTACGAGACCAGATACCAAATTACTTTGGTTTTGGTCGATACCACACCGCATTAACTTTAAGCAAATAATTTATTTCATTCAAAGAGATGTTATATATTATTGAATTTCCTCTTAGTTTGAAATATGCGCATATTCATTTTAACGTTCGCACACTCTTAAGTTTTTTTTAATTTACCACTTTTGTAAAGAACTACATTTTTTAAAGTATATTTCCCCTAAATATCAATTGAAAGTAATACCAGTCTTTTCAAATTGTAGTGAGAGATTAACTAATCGCCTTTAGCATGTTTCATGATCTTTATCACTTATTCTCTGATCGTAAGCACGTTAGTAATTTCAGAGGTTTTCAAATTATGTAAAAATTGGCTTAATTCTAGAAATTCACTGTAGATTGTTTTTATAAAATTTTTCCAATATGCACAAATTATGAAGCGCATTTAAATAATCATTACCTTATTTTACGGATGAAGTACTAATGATGGTTCTATGTAGATTCATTTGTATTAATCCATTGCTTTATTTAATTCTATTTTTTATACTACACCAAACAAACAATGCAAAAGGATTATATTGTTATTAAAAAATAATCGAACTCAAAATAGAAACATGCATTTTGTATGCTTTATGACAAAAACACTTTGCACCAAGAACGAGTAGACTGAAAGAGACAAAAATTGGTAGGTAGAAAGATTATGTACAGAATAGAAAATGATTAAAATTTCAAAAAAATTTAATTAATTTCTATGCGCTGTAGCTCCATCTATTTATTCAATGGACACAAAATTTTAATCATTTGCATGTTCGGTACAAATGTCTTTTCATATGAAATTCCATTACAATCGGACAACTCCTTTTTCGTACGACTTTTTTTTGTTATAGGGTGTATTTATTCCTTTAAAAATGAATATTTCACTTATATTTGTGTGTGGGGGGATTCTACACATATGGTTATTAAATCTGCAACAACGGGAAATATTTTTTACTTTAATGGCTCAATACGAAGGCAATTTGGAGGTACAAAGATTGAGAATTAAAAAAAAAATGTAACTACGGTCTCTGGCCACTAAAATGGATCTAACACAATTAGAGATAGAGTTGAAATTAAGCTTAATCTGCTTCAAGTACACGCCACACTTCATTAATCGTAGAGACTGGAGAGCAGAGCTGGTGGACTGCGAATTTCATGACTAGATGTATTCCTCGGTGAGAGATCTGACGAATGCAACCGAACAGGACAACAATCTAATTCTTTTTTGTGTCTAGAAATTATAGAACACGACAAAAAACTTACGGTCTTGAGTCATCTTGTTGACAGACTATATCTTGGAGGTCCTGAAAAGGACTCATATCCGAAAAATGTAACGTTGGTTGTTCAGAAAACCGATGACGTGGGCATGATATATTTGTGTTCTCTGCCCAATATCAACCCACCAGGTGCCGGACCTGAATGACGACTAGAATGTAATCAGGCCATATGCGATTTCCTCGGTCCCTCTTCATATATACATAGGAGGGTCAAAAAGTTCCCGGAATTGGTGAATTGCAACTTCTTAAAAAATAAAACAAGAATTTTAGCTTTTGCCCTTCAAAAAACTGCCCTTCTGCATCCAGGCTATTGTTTCAGAGTTCGTTTAACTGTTCAAAACACTCCTGGAATCTATTTTTTGAGAAGTCAAAGAGTTGCTGCCTCGCATTTTGTATCACCTCGCATCTCAACCCACAAAACAACGATGTCCCTTTAATTTCATTTTCAGTCATGGAAATACACTGTTGGCCACCAAAAATGCAACACCATGAAGGAAGCACGCAAATAAAATGAAATTTATAACATGCATTAGCGGAGGTAAGATATACAAATGATTAGAATTTCTGCGCAGACACACATCCCACACGCCTGTGGCGCCACCTCAAAGCGCTATTTAAGGCTTGAAGATTTCGACGATTTCAAGTTCGGCAATTGTATTTTTCTTGTGGTTTTTTTTAAAAAAAATGATCAATTATGTCTCGTAGAAAACAGCGATCAGCTTTTGATCAAGTATCCGAGTTTGACAGAGGAAGAATAGTGGCCTACCGAGATTGTGGATTATCTTTCAGGGAAGTCGGTAGTCGTGTTGGATGAAACCAAACAACTGTAAAGTGGATATATGATCGTTGGATGCAGGAGGATACGACGGACCGACGTAGTCGATCGCATCCACTTCAGTGCACTACTTCACGTGAGGACAGGCAAATTGTGCACATGGCAGTGACGGATCGCTTAGGCACATCACGAACCATAGCACAGCACATTGAGTCTGTAACGCATCCTTCAGTGTCTGCGCGTGCCATTCGACGCCGTTTACAGAAGAGTTGTCTGTCAGCAAGACGTCCATTGCTTGGTCTACCGTTGACGGAGAACCACAGACGTCTCCGACGTCAATGGTGCGGTGAAAGAAGGATGTGGGTGGCAGAACGGAATGAAGTTGTCTTTCCTGATGGGTCACGCATCTATCTGCAACACCACGATGGTCGGATTCGAGTCTGGAGAAACCGTGCGGAGAGGATGCTGAAAAGCTGCATTGTGCACCGCCACACTGGTCCTGCACTGGGTATTATGGTATGGGCGTATTGGATATCACTTCGCACTCCTCTAGTACGCATTGCCGGTACTTTAAACAACCAGTGCTACATCTCCGAGGTGTTGGACCCAGTTATCCTTCCTTACCTTCAGGGCTTGGCCACAGCCATATTTCAACAGGATAATGCGCGACCACATGTGGCACGCATTGTCCGAAGGTTCTTCGTCAATCACCAGATTGAATTGCACCCCTGGCTGGCTCGCTCTCCGGATCTTTCGCCGATAGAAAACTTGTGGTCCATGGTTGCTCAACGATTAACCCAGATTACACCCCCAGCTATCACACCAGATCAACTTTGGCAACGTGTGGAAGCTGCTTGGTCTGCTGTACCCCAAGAACACATCCAAAGTCTCTTAGAATCAATGCCGAGGCGTGTGGCAGCGGTGATCTCCAACAATGGCGGCTACTCTGGCTACTGATTCTAGCAGGAACCACACTTCACAGAAGTCTATATATTTAATCATTTGATACTTGGTCAACATGTTACCTACAAAATAAATTTTGTTGTTCTATCTCTTGTCTTTCTTGGTGTTGCATTTACGGTGGCCAGCAGTGTAGATAAAAATCCTTTGGTGTTGAAATCCTTTCCGAAATTCTTTTTTTAGCATCTCGAGAGTCTCAGAAGATACTTTTTCGAGAAAAATACAGACTTCGATGCTTGCAGATTGCTCTAAAACGACATTGTAAAATACGAAGTATGAAAAATTTGTTTTTCAAAAATCATCAGTAGCTAACATCAACAGTACAGGAGATGAATTCCAGATGGCTGTGTGTATTCCATGTTAGTGCACCAACACCCAAAAGAGATATTTCGTCTCGAATGAGCAACTGTGGGAATGTAGGGGACCATTCCGGGAGCTTTACGTTCCCAATTGTACGTACAGCGTGTACATGAGCACATGAAACACATGAAGAAATATACTTATCTGAAAAGATACTTGGCGAGACTGTGTTAGCCGTTTTGTCATTAGTCCTGGTATAAATGTCAATGCACTTCAATATGCAGCATTCTCATGGAAAACCAGATGGTGGTGATAGTCCGTCCGACTTCAGACGCGACGGCCATGTTGAGACTTAAGCTGGCAACGAAACAATTTCCTGACTCAAGGTTTGCAATGTAGCTGTACGGTCCTACAAAATGTCTACCGGACAACAACTCTTTCTTCTTAGGCATTGTTGGTGGAAGGCCATTAAAATCCGGCTAGACGTTTGGTATAATAATTTTTAACCAATCGATTCCATATTGGCATAGGAGTCTTCAGTTTTTAACCAAGCCGCCATTTTATTCTCCCTCTTGACCATAAGGGGTTTTTGAATATCTTGCGTGTCAATGAAACTATTTTCTGCTTCATTGCATGCTAAACGCGTAAAAGAACAGCTTATAGCTGTTTCTCCAGTGATTCTATCCTTTCGATAAAGCTCTGGCATTTCTGTTTATAGATTGGTTGATTTGAGAACCTCACCTAGATTCCTCCTATTGTGAAAAATTTGTTATGTACTTAATGCCATTGCTATTTAGAGGTATCTATAGTAAGAATAATATAAGAGGTTGACAGAATTATGTTTGGAAGGTGTAATTGTGAATTAAAGGTCATATGTAATTTTAATCATTGTCAGTGAGCTACATTGAAACCTAGTTATTTAGATAACAAATTGTCTTACAGAATCATATGGCTGGATTATTGCTGGAGTTAGCACCTGGCTGGCTGAGCCTCACATTATACTGCCTTATAAAGTTAAACACATATTTAGTGTTTTGGATTGGCCAATAGTTAATTTCGGTCAAATTGCATATTTATCTTGAGATTGCCTGAAGTATGTTTTTATAATGCTTTTTTATCATCCGTCCCACAAAAGGAGTATAAACTTCTATTTCTCTTGTGCATAGTTGAGAAATCATTAATGAAATGGAAAAGGATTGATTGAATGTAAAAATAATATAAGAGCCACGATTGTTTTATAGAATGTTTTTATTTTATTAACATTCTGAATGTTTACTCGAATTTATTGAATTAAATCTAGACGATACCATCATTTTTTCCATTAAAAATAAATTTATTCTTATTTTTAAATTTTTTTCTTACGAAATATAAAATATCAAAGTTGATTTTATATGTAATATCCAGTTTTCCATGTTCAAATTTATTTTAACTGCATTTCAATTATCTTGTATCATTTGAAGTCAAAGTAGTTTTTATATATTAATATTCCTTTTTCACATAAGTTAAGTATTACTTTAAGATTTAAATTATATTTCAAAAGAAAATCCCTATAATAATATTGTTGTCTATAATATAAATTTGACCGGACAATTTATAATTTCTTCCCTTGAAGAATATTTTTCAAGAGAGAGCCCTGCTATATGTGAAAAATAATACGACTATCCGATGGCCTTTCCCTTTTGAGCGAACTCCACTTGGATTCCGGGAAGCGTTTGAAGACCCAACATGGTTTTGGGCAGGGTGTACTGGAACTAAAGGAAAACCTTAGTTTCGTTCTCAAACCTCTGGTGTCATCTTTGGATCCAACTGTTGATGAAGGTTTTGAATTCCCACTAAGCTTATCCATGCGGTTTCCAAAATAGAGCAAAATACCTCAATTTTAAAGTGACTTGCTCTAGAAACGATGGACACTATGTATCCTGAGCCTGACTGGGTGTATATTTAAACTGATGGAAGCCTTTTGAAGGACTCTGACAGCGCAGGAGTAGAGGGGTATTACAATCTTTCCTCCTTTTATTTTGCAAAAGATCACTACTCACCAAGGGGGTAGTGGTCTTTTGTAACACTGGCCATTGAAAATTTTTAAAAAAAACTATAATTTATCTTATTGATGTAAAACAATAATGAGACGTATAACACTATAATGAGACTATAATGAGACGTATTAACACAATAATTCAAATAATATATATTAAAATCCTTTCAAAATATCATTACCGGTGCAATTTTTATTTAAAAATGCATATAATATAATAAGCATTATTTAACTTAATTTAAGTAGTATTTTTACAATTTTATTCAGCAAGTAATCTTTTGTTATCTGTTTAAAGTGATATGTTTTAGATTGAATAAAAGATGTTCGGTTCATAGTTTCTATAACTTATGAAAGGTTAGACTATTATAATCCCTGTTAAAATAAATATACTAAGATGAATATTTCGGTAACGTTGTATGTGTAGCTTATACTATAGTAACTAAGAACTTTTACCGTTTTGAAAAAAATTACGACAGACATTTTAAACAAATTAATTCATCTTTTAATAAAATGGCTTACGACGCAGATAATAATTAGCAAATATTGTGCTAGACAATATTTTATCTTTGTCTTTAGCAAAATGTTATGTAGACATTATGCAGACATTAAAGGACATCTAATAGAATTATGTGCATTCGACGTTGGCATTGTACAACAACACACGTTAGCACTGCACATCAACATAGATGCCCTAAGTAGTATATGCAGCAATTTTTTTATCCTTGCAACCGCTAGCAGTTTATCATATTTTTTTAAATAAAGGTAAGCAATTTATGAAGTCTCTTAAGACTTTTAAGAATTAATAATATCGTAAGTAATCCATCTGAAAGTGAAATTAGTATAACTTGTTGATTGAGACGTGCAGAGTAATGCCACACTCAATACAGTATAATTATTACAATTTCCAAGTTAATGCGAAATGCTAAATTTATATATTATTTTCAGTTATGTTATTAAAACTGTCTCTAACTCAATTTTTAACATATAATCCAGTATTATGATAGCACTGACATTTATCTACACATTTTCGAAATTATAATAATTTTTTTTTTGTTAAATATATGCTTTTATCATATACTTATGATCAAACTAAAATAAACCTATTTGGTTCTCGATTTTATCTAGTATTTGCTATTTTTATGTAACAATTAAATTATGATATTTGGTAATGGACATTTTTAGCAGCTCGTATGCAACAAATGCAGTAATTTACTTCAAACTTATTATTTACAAACATAACTAATTTTAAAGTCAAGTATTTTAAATTTCAATGTTGAATATACTTATAAATTATCAGAAAATTATTTAAGCGTATCTTATGCGTAATGCCCATGATATGAAAAAATACTCTGAATTGTCAAATTGAAGAAGAGAATTGTTAAGAAGAAATAACTTTTATTTTAACCTTACTGTGATAGCTGATTATCAGGATGATGCTCTTCTCAGAAGAATGAGGGAGAACTGAATGGGACAATAAGCAGTCCTAGCTCAATAAATAACGCGATAAGAGCTTATCTTTCAAAGCAATATATAGGTAGATAGATCTATCTGAATGGGTGGAAAACTAGGAATTACCAAAAATGATTCATAACTTATTGAACGATAACCACAGATGCACGCAGTAAAATATATTTTTGGATACACCGAAGATGCTTAGAGCAGATATTCCTATTTAGAGTAGACTCCAAATTCTATACCATGTGTAATGAATGGCCAGTTACTTTGCTTCTAGATAGAAGCATGCACTTTAAAACTAACATCATACGTGTTACGAACAGTACAATTTAATCCTTGTGTCGTAATTTATCGTACTTCTTTTGAAGTTGAACTATGTGCTTTTCTAAGAATGCTTGTTATCAAGAAGTCCCCCAATACTTATTTTCCTTTACTAAAGCTAAAAGGAACACCATCCAAGAGGAAATGAATATATGCGTAGTATAAAAAGAAATGATCCGTTCTTTAATAAACTTTACGTTGGATTTTGCAGGATTAAATTCGAATTTAAATTTTTCTTCCCAATTTTAAGCGAGATTTAGGGAATCTTCAGCACAAATAAATGGAACAAAATGTTTGTCCCAGAAGCAGAGCAAAATATCATCATTGATAGCGATTACTTTGCAGGAAGCTTTTAAACAAGATCATTAAGAATAATATACCAAAATATTGGAACCTGAAAAGAGCCTTGGGAATAGTTCTTTGAAAAAGAAAGAAATGAAGCCAAACTTCAACCTCCTAACTTGCAAAAACTCTGAGGTAAGGGAATTGAGATTTTTTAGAAGACCTGTGTTTATCAAAATATGGAGAGATCAAGACTACCATGCGTGGTCGTTTGCAACTTTGATGACAAGGAATATAAGAGTAGTATGTAAATTTTCCTTTTAACCTTTTTGAGTAATCCCATTTAGTTTTTTGTAAATGCGTTTCTCTTTTGAGTTGTAAATACGTAATGATCGTTCTTAGAGAAATTTACTCAATTCAAATACTTGAAAGTTCTATTAACAAACAGTCTCTCCAGGCACTTTGCTAAGCTAGCTAGCAGTTTAATGCATCTAATATCATAATGAGATACTTTAGTTCATTTGTGTTTTGGATTGTGAGACGCATGGGCATTTGTGAAGATACAAGGAAACCCTTAATTCCAAAGCAGATTTTGAAAATTTTATGGAGAAAATATGGAAACAGAATATGAAATTCTTTTATAATTTCGGACAAAATGAAAAGAAATCCAGAATATTTAGATTCTTATGAGGCCAAGATAATGTTAAATCTACTAAATTCTAATTGAAGTACATAAAGTTTTTCTTATTAAATTTAAAATACTATCATATGATCATTTTTTTTAAATGTTGTAAATATTTGTAATATACTTAACAATTTTTTTAAAAAAATTATGTAATATATGTGGGACGGCGTCTAGGGGAAGGTTCGATTTTAATGTTAAAATAAGCACGCAGAGTTAAAATAACTTAATTTATTAATAACACAACTAAAACATTTACTATCTACAAGGGGTTTTAAATAATTCGAGATAGCACCATACTAATTCCAAAAACACGTACTCTTTTTCAAAACAACGGAGAGACCGATTTCCTCTGACCTGCCTTCGTTCAAGCTTTGGTGCAACTCTCAGTTTTTCTTTTCTGCCCCCTTTATAAATACATGACCTCATCGTATCGCGCAGCTAAAACTCACGTGGTTTCGATTAGTGGTGCCATCTCTTACAACAAAAATCAAAAGAAGTAAAAGAAAACTTGCACTCCTTTCCTACAAGTTCGGCCATCCTGGGAATCACTGACCTCAGTGATTTTACATACCATACAATAAAATATAGGCCTCTGCAAAATTAATATTAATCGGATATAAAAATTCCAATATAGACATTCAAATTTGAAAATAAGGATGCAACTCTCAAAAATGAAATATTAATAGCAAAGAAAACAAAACACATTAATACACATTATGTTCTCTTAAAAATAGTAGAAAACCCTTTTCACAAGAATACATCATCATGGTGAGTAAAATTTCATTAAATCAGCAGATGAATTTGTTATCTTAGGTCCCTCATGATCACCCACTTTCTCTAAATCATATCTATCTCTAGGTTTTACTTTAACTATTCTATATGGTCCCAAAAACTTAGGCCTTAATTTCAAACCTGTCCCAAATTGTGTTCTTTGAATGACCTCCAAGTCACCCATCTGGTAGTTAGGGGCCTTCCTGCGCTTCCTGTCATAGGTTCTTTTATTCTCTGTCTGTATCTTCTGGATATTTTTCTTTGCGTCTTGTCGTAATTGGTTCCTCTGTTCTTGAAATTCCTCCTTGATTTCGCCCATCAGTAACTCCCTCAGGTGAAGGTCTTCCTTGTTTATCATGGTGACGCCAATTAATAATTCAAATGGAGACCACTTAGTACTACGATTAAATGTACTATTTAAAATTCTTTGAAGTTGGTCTACGAACTTGAACCACTTGGTAGACTCCTCAATTGACAGCTTGGTCAAAACGGAAATAATAGTTCGGTGTATTCTCTCGACTTGGCCATTCCCTCTGGGTACTCCAGGGGCGATTTGCAAATGTTGAATGTCTTCATTAGTACAATAATCTCCAAAAGCTCCAGAAGTAAAAGCAGAACCTCTGTCTGTTATTATTCTCTTGGGATTACCAAAAGTCTTTTGTTGCAATTTTAATTTATCCAAAGCATCTTCTGCGGAAGTAGATCTAACGGGATAAAGCCAGGTAAATTTTGTAAAAGCATCCACTATTGTGAGAATATGCTGATATTTCTTGTTAGTAGAAGGCAAAGGTCCGATAAAATCGACGTGATGGAATCGACGTACTTAATGGCACATCCTCTTTAGGAATTGGGTTGAGGGATCCATCCTTTTTTCCACTCTTTTTGTTGGTCAAAATACATGGCACACAGTTAACAATTACATTTTGCACCTGCTTGCTCAAATTGGGAATGAAAAATTCTTGTTTCACAACTCCTTCAGTCTTGGCAACGGAGAAATGTCCCTTCTCATGTGCTAACTTAATTATCTCAGTTAGCATATCTCTTGGTACAACTATCAATTCACGACCTTCAACATATTTGTAAAGTATTTCGTTTTTATCGAAAAAGTCTGAATTGTTGTTTGTTTCAATCAGTGACCTTAGACTCTGAGTGTATTCATCCTCTTGTTGTGCCCTTTTTAATCTTGCGGTTAGAGTATCGTTAGTAATTATTGCGACTGGATATCTGCTAAGGGCATCCACATGTTGCATTCTCTGGCCGGAACGATGCACAATTTCATAATCAAACTCTTCCAGAAATAATGCCCATCGCGCTATACGAGTAACCAAATCCTTTTTGTCCATAGTCCTTTGAAACGCTGAGCAATCCATTATGACTTTGAAATGATTTCCCATAAGGTAGGTACGAAATTTCTTTAAAGCGTTGACAACAGCAAGAACTTCAAGTTCATAGCTGCTATACTTCTCCTCTGCCGGAGTAGTTTTCTTAGACATGTATTGAACTGGATGCAATTTTCCATCTTCTGCCTCTTGGAGTAAGACGGCTCCGTAGCCTTGTTGACTTGCGTCCGTGTGCAATTCGGTTGTTTTTCCCTGCTGGAAAATACTTAATACTGGACTTTCAGTCAATAATTGCTTGAGCTTTTCAAATGCTTCTATTTGAAGCCGTTCTAAGACAAATCGATTGTCGTTTCTAATTAGATCACTCAAAGGTGTCGCTATTTTAGAGTATGACGGAATAAATTTTCGAAAATAGCCAGTGAGTCCTAAAAAGCTTTGGACTTGTTTGACAGTCGTTGGTACAGGAAACCTCTTGACAGCTATCGTTTTTGCAACTGAAGGGCGCACCGTTCCATTTTCGAAAACGTGACCCAAAAATTCCACCTTCCGTTTTAAAAACTGACATTTTTCAAACTTGATCTCCAACCCACATCTGGATGCGACCTCAAACACCTTCTTTAGTTTTTCCAAACCTTCTTTCTCATCTTTAGCTGGAACGATCAAATCGTCCAAATAAATTATTACGATGCCTTTTCGCATGAGTTCCCTAAAAATGCTGTACACATATCTTTGGAATACGCTTGGGCTTGTACTGAGACCAAAAGGTACCTTATTAAATTCGAACTGCCCGTCTGGTACAACAAAGGAGGTGAATTGCTTGCAATCCTCTTTTACGTCGACATGAAAAAACCCATTTTTCAAGTCTAACGTGGAATACACTTTGGCGTCTTGCAGCCTATCCAATACGTCCTCTATCAGTGGCAAGGGGAAGCGATCCTTGACTAGTTTTCGGTTCAGTTTCCTATAGTCAATGCATAGTCTGTCGGTACCGTCTTTCTTCTTGACTAACACGATTGGACTTGCATATTCAGAAGAGCTTGGTCTCACGATTCCCTTATCCAACCATTCGTCGATCTGCTTGTTGACCGTCTGATTCTCCAGATATGACAAACGGCGTGCTGTTTGGTAAACTGGTATATCATCCTTCAGGATAATTCTCATGGATACATTTGTCGTTTCGGTCTTCTTAGGTGTATAGCTGTTGATTAGATCAGAGAGTTCCTTTCTTATTTGAGGATTGATAACATGTTTAACTTCGATTTCGTTTTCAGTTCTTGCCTCATAAACCTGTGTATTCACAAACCACACCTTATCTTCGTGTTTACGGAAATAAACACCTTTTTTTATCAAAGCCAACAAAAGCTTGTTCCAAAATGTCCGATCCTATCACTGCCTGGAACTCCAAATGCACCGCAGGCACGACATGCCATATTACGGAATATTTCTCTCCATCCAATTCGATTTCTCGTTGGAACGATCCTTTTGTTTTGACTTCGTACTTTCCCAATCCAGATAACACGACAATGTCCTTCGAGAGCTTCGATTGCTCGATGATTCATTTGCTTACATCTTCACGAATGAGCGAAACGGAGCTTCCAGTGTCGATTAGAGCCTCAAAAGTCTTGTTTCCGATGGTTATTTTCCTGGTCTTAGTTCTGTCTTGCTGAATTCGAGAACATATCTGGACCGGAGAGCTTGAAGATTTATTGATTTTCGTACCCTTGTTGCGCTTTGTACAATCTGCGGCATAGTGACCTGGTCCCCTGCTGTAGCTACATGTTACCTGTTTAACTCTTTTATCATAAGTTCTCGTCGATTGAAAGCATTTTCTATCATTCCAATTATTTCCAAGGTGAAAACGTTCTTGCCTTCGAGAACAATTATCGTTATTGTTCGATCTCATAGCAAATGAGTTTAACTGCTTTGGCCCTATAGTTCTTCGGACGTCCTCATAATCTTCAAATTTTTTCGCTAGCTCAATAGATGAGTTAATAGTAGACCATTAGTCCAAAAAGTGTTCCTGTAAATCATACGGCGCCCTCTTCTTCATTTGATTGGCTATGATTAATTCTCGTAATTGGTCGTAGGTGTTAACTTTTAAGCCCAAAGTCCATCCATCAAAATACGTCTGTAATTCGTGTTGAAAATCTTGCCATGTTCGTTCATCGGACTTTTGGTGAAACAAAAATAACTGACGAAATTTTTCCGGAGATAATTTAAATCTTTGTAAAAGCAAATTCTTTATATGATCGTAATCATTACACTTATCAGTTGGTTCTCTTGCGATCAGAAGGGCAATTTCGACGGGTATTAAACCTATAAGTTTTTGAACCCAATATTTTTTCGGTAAGGAAGTTAGTTCGGCATGACGCTCAAATAAGGTAAGATTCAAACCAATATCTTCCTTCATATTAAACTTATGAAAAGTTTCGTGAAACAGTTTATTCGATGCTTGAACGTTTTCGATGTTATTCGGCATACCGGCAGTCTGTTGCGCTTGTATTCGCAACTTCTCTAATTCATACTCTCGTCTTTCTCTCTCATCCTTTCGCATATCCTCTCTCTCAGCCCTTTCTCTCTCTTCTCTTTGTGTACGTTCCTCCACTATGCTATCAAGCATCTTTTTAACATCGTCTTCAACGTAATCTGGGCTTTTTACGATCAGCTCTTTTAACTTCAATTTTGTGATACCTGCTTCGATAGTAAGATCCAAATCCTCGGCGAGTGACACCAAATCCTCTTTCCTTTTCGCGAGTAAAAATGCCATTTTTATACTCAGAATGGTGACCCAGAGAACAACTTAAATTTTTTACCCTAGTTAAATGAGACAAAACCATTAAAATGACACGCAAAAAGTTTACTCACTTAAAAAGAAACAAAAGATAATTTAAATAAGATGCAATTATCAATTATTAACAATTATAGACAAAAATGGACTTTTTAAAGAATTCCTGGAACTTAAATCCTTTTACAAAACACAACAGTATTACAGTTAATATCAATTTTATTTTTTATTAAAAAAACAACGCGTTCCTCTCATTTATCAAAAATGGATTACTAAGAAAAAACACGGAAAGTACTCAGTTATTAATCCAAAACTAAAAGAACATCAAATATCTATGTCTGCAATTAAACCAATAATATTACCTAGTACTTCAAAATTCAATTTCAGATTCACAGAACAGGAAATATACACACAAAATCATTCATTTACATAATTTTCGCCTATTACTCACACAATACCAAAAAAAAGAATACTAGCACAATTCAATGTAATTCTGAAGACACTTTACGTTGACCTCAATGACACAGGAAATCTTGTTTCGTGTTGATAACTCGCAATTCGATGCAGTTCCAAAGGTTCTCTCGTCAGTGATGACCTCAATGATCAAGGCAATCCCGTTCAATTCGTTCAGTATCTCGTTGAGTCGCTGGGCTTTCAGTTTTGGTTGACTGTAGCTGACGTGGAAATTCGCCAAGATTCCGTGTTTCTAACCAAGTCAATGGACTCCTTTTTCCTGTTGACTGTTCTTGCTGAAGTATCTCCGCATCGCTCGCAAGACTTCCGTATCGCTCGTAAAATTTCTTATCCATCTGAAGGCTTCGCCGGGTCTCTATTCGATGCAAGGCAAGGTCTATGTACCGCTCAGGAAATCAAAAAATCGATGATGAGGTAAAACTTTTAAAAAATGCTCTTCTATAAAACTTTGAATAGTTTAAAAAATTCTCAGTCGAGCCCCCAATTTGTGGAACGGCGTCTAGGGGAAGGTTCGATTTTAATGTTAAAATAAGCACGCAGAGTTAAAATAAGCACGCAGAGTTAAAATAACTTAATTTATTAATAACACAACTAAAACATTTACTATCTACAAGGGGTTTTAAATAATTCGAGATAGCACCATACTAATTCCAAAAACACGTACTCTTTCTCAAAACAACGGAGAGACCGATTTCCTCTGACCTGCCTCCGTTCAATCTTTGGTGCAACTCTCAGTTTTTCTTTTCTGCCCCCTTTATAAATACATGACCTCATCGTATCGCGCAGCTAAAACTCACGTGGTTTCGATTAGTGGTGCCATCTCTTACAATAAAAATCAAAAGAAGTAAAAGAAAACTTGCACTCCTTTCCTACATATATTTGATTTAAAAATTCACTAAATAGCAGTAAACACTTTATATGATCTACTATTATAATCACACATCATTTGCAACGAAATATGCATTTGAAGAACTGATGGAACTACGTATTTTGTATTTATTTACTTGAAATAACTGAAAAGATATATCATAAAATTTCATAATTTATTAAATAGTTAATGTAGTTAAGTTTTCCACAAATACAAGTAATTAATATTTTAGTAAAGAGCTTACAGAAGAAATTTTTTAAAAAAATGAAGTAATTTAAACATTGTATACTGCTCAAAGAAATAAAATTTTGGAAAACATATATTCTTGTAATAGTTGCATAATTTGTTTTGAAATATAGAAATTATTCTTAATCTCGCTTATTACTTTTGTGATAAAATGTAATTTAAAATACAAATTACTTACTTCTAAATCAGGGGAAGTTATTTGATAATTTAGAGAATCTGAAAGGGCTATTTACAACTAATTCATTTTCTTTATGTGTTGCCGATACAAATCTTTATTTAAAACTCCATGGTAAAAGAAGAATTATTATTAAGCAACTCATATTAATAAAAAGAAAATATCCACTGTTTTCTGATTAAAAATCTGATACATTTAATAATATAAAGTAAACTACTCTTCTAAAAAGCAGCGAAAAGAAAAAAAAAACGTTTTTTAAGTATATCATAAATAATAAATCTAATTTTTATTACTATTTGAAAACAAAATTTTAACGGAA
The DNA here is from genome assembly GCA_019973975.1 of Trichonephila clavata. Taxonomy (NCBI): domain Eukaryota; kingdom Metazoa; phylum Arthropoda; class Arachnida; order Araneae; family Nephilidae; genus Trichonephila; species Trichonephila clavata. The sequence continues at coordinate 31,066 of BMAO01010778.1, forward strand.
AAGCAAAATTATATCAGCGAAATATCGTGAAAATTAGATCACATATATTTTACGATTATAATAACAATTACCAACAATTGCGTTTTAAGATACGCATTTACGAATAATTAAGCACAATGCGCAAGTGTGAAATAAAATATGAAAAAATGTAGACAGTAAATTTTCAATACTTTTTACTGAATATCCATTTACCAGACACGAGGCAGATTTCAAAGCACTTAAGTACCTCTAACATATATATATTGTAATTTTTATTTAAATTCTTTCTTCTAGTAGCATATATATGCTAAACATTTCTTCAACGGCTCTCTTAAGAATTACTTTAAACTTAAAAGTGAAGGAACTAACTGTAATATAAATATATTTGATAGGATGCTTAATAAATATATTATAAATTTATTTCATTGAACAAAATAGGCCAAGTTATTATTTTGCAGTTTCGGAAAGTATTCTAGCAAAATTGTTTCTCAATTCCTGCTATTAGCTCAAACTCTCTCTATATTTATATATATAAATATCTTGTTCAAATTCAGTCGTTAATAAAATGCATTTTAAAGCACTCAATTGAGCTGAAATTTTATATACACGTTCTTTTTGGATGACAATACAGTGATTTAATTTCAATTAATAAAAATTAATTGATTAAAACTAACTATTCAAAGAATTACAAATAAAGTCACGTTGTCATCATTTTTGGCGACTTAACCACCATTTTGGCAGCTTGTGTCAAAATTTGAAAAAGGTATTTTTCTCACATTTAAAAGCGCTCATTTGAGCTGAAATTTTCTATACATTATTGTTTTGGGTAACAATACGATAATTTAATTATAATTAATTAAAATTATTTACTGAAATTAACTATTTAAAGAATTACAGATACAGCCATGTCGGCTTCATTTTTAGCGACTTGGGTCAAATCTTTAAAAGATTTTTTCCCCTCACGGTTTCAAAGCTCAGCAGTTGAACAGAAATTTTATATACACGATTGTCTTAAATGACGGTGCAAGTTAGTTATAATTAATAAAAAATAATTACCTCTTATAATGTGATTCTGTCATACGTATTTATAATAATTGTAACTATATAATAAAAAGTAACTAAAATTACTTTTTTTGTTGACCTAAGTAAGAATTGAATTATAATTGTTTTTATATTACTTGTTCATGCAAATATAAATAAAGCTTAATTTTTATAAACTAAATATATTAGATAATTTGCATTTAGTGTAAATAATGTGTGAGGATAAATATTTCTCTAATTAGCTGTTCGTATCATCATTGGTAAAGGAACAAAATTTTCATTAATTATCAAACATAAAAATCTTTGCTTATCATATGTAGTTTTAAATTCAAGAGTCATTAGTAAAAGAGGATGAAATGGAGAAAGCAAATAATTAACAATCTTCCAGCAAATATATAATTAGCAATTAAAATAAATAATTAATTCTTTGAAATCTTGTAATTTCACATTCCTCCAGATGTTTATTGAATAAATTAATAAATTTGAATTCTATTTCAAAATATTTTCAGATAAAGATAATCAAAGTAATTAAAATATGTTATTGTACGCATATGGCCCTAAGATACTTATTGGTTTCTCATTGTGGGAACTAACAGAGTGAAGTAGACTTCTCGAGAAATTTAAATAACTTGGTTATACCACAAGCTTGATTACTTGAAAAGTAATGCTTGACTAAGAATCCTTGGAAAATAAATAAATTAATAATTATTTAATTTCTTTTCCTCTATGAAACTGACTGGATTTTTTAAAAAGAATTTGATAAATCCAATGGCATAACAGGATTAGTTGGCTGCTAGACAAAATGTTTATATTCAAAACATTTAATATATATTCGAATTTGAACAATTAAGCTAATTATTTAAATTTAAAAAAAAGAACATAATTTTACATGATGTAAAATATAGAGAATAGGGTCCCTCGCCCTCTAAATATACGCAGTTTCAAAAATATTCTATCAGTAATTGTTCATATTGGGAGTTAAGAATGAAAAGTATTAATAGGCAATTAAATGATACGAAATTAAACTTTTAATGTTTAGTCTCTCGATCTTTCCCTCTTAAAACTTATTTGGGTTTCTTTAAGATTTTTGATCTCTTTTAAATACTTCCTTTACAGAGGAAACTATGCAGATGTGTAATATATATAAAGTTATTTGAAATAAATATAAATATAAATCGCAATGCTTTTGTTAGACCATATTCCCGACTTCGCAGTTATTGCTTCAGGAAATATTTTTACAATTTTTTCCAAGACTCTGCGGGTGTTTAGGAAGGTTACAGCTAATTGGAACCGTTTCTGGTTGTATTGATTAAGTATAGTTTAATTATTTATAATAGTAGCTGCTCACATAAACTTAATTTATTTATAATAAATATCCTTGTAATATATTTATATCTGTGATCATTTAAATGACTTTAAATTTATTAATATGCCATATCTGATTTAAGCTCTTCCCAATGAGGAAAGTTAGATGAAAGGCGGTGGTAGCCTAGTGGTCAAGATCAAGTATTGGTGACTAGCATGTGATGAGTTCGCGCTTGGTATTGCTGAAGACCCGCCATATAGAGGGGGACGATACATGTTAAATATGCCGAGGCTCCACTATTTCTACACCACACCAATGGTGTGGTGTAGAAATTAGGGGAGAGGGTGCAAGCTCCTATGTCCTTTTCATTACATTGTAACGGGTCTTTTCACGAAACTTCAACTAATCCTCTTGAGGTAAATTTATTCTTTTTAATTATTAGTTGTATTGAAAACTTTCTCCCGAAGAAGAAGACATTATTTATGCAAATAAGTGTATCTATTTAAGTGTTGACATTTAGGTACGGGTTCTCAGTCGAAGGTTAGCCAACGGATAGTTGCTGGATGGTCAATTATTGATAACTGGAGAACAAGTGATATAATTGAGCTTAAGGATTACGACCAAAGTTCGTACAATTTAGTAAGAGATTTAAGGGGAATTATAGCGTAGAAGTTCAAAGTGTTCCAAGAGTAAGTGGGGTAAATTGTATTATATGTTAGGTATCCTTAGACTATGCGATTGCTCTTCTAAATAGTTACGTAGTGCATTTCCTACCTTCAGTTGTGTGGTTTAAGTTATTGGGAAATAAATTTGAGTTTGAAACTGGTTATGCCTGATCTTTATTCGAACCTCTAAACACCAATAACAGTTAGCAGGTTGCCACAACTTGACCATGGTTCGGAATTACGAAACGAAGTCCGCCGCCAGTAGCCCTCAGACAGCTTTGAAGTGCGCAATTATAATTGACCGGAGGGGAATTTCTTGGTTATAAATATTTTCAATTCTGAGAAAGTTCTTAGGGCACAAAGCAAATTGCGATCTTGCATATACTTTTCTTAAAATTCCTTCAGAAATTCCAAGTTGGTAGAATTAATTCCGTTTCTCACTTACTGTTATTTACTGATCGGATAAGTCAAGAATAATCAATAATTTTGAAATTCAGGATTCCCAGAATTAATGAGCTTTAAGTGAACTTAAAAGTACATTTTCCTTTTAGTGATTTTCATCATTTTATTTGCCTCTAAGGTATTTTTTAGATTCAAGAATCTCAGATTATCCATTTTACTTCGTTTAACCAAACAATACAAAATTCAATTTATTGTCTATTTTTTCTCTTTTTAAATTTGTCCCAAGACATTTAAAAAAACAATATGTGCTTTCCTATTTAGCATGATTTCAATTATAGTCTTGCAATATTGTCTTCAAATAATGAATAATTTCTACGTACTAGAGTACAACAGTACAAAAACAAATATTGTTTTAAAAAAACTGACATCATTGGAAGTTAAAATATATTAGAATGTTTTTGTAAATGGCATGCTTTATTTATTTTTATTAATTTTTACTAAATTGTATTTTGAATAATAATAAGTACCATAGTTTTAATGCGTTCATAAAAAGATCACTCAGAAATATAAATTTATCTATTAAGTTTTTTTAATTAAATTAATTTATGTATAAATTTCCATTTAGATGTTTCCATATCAGATATATAAATTTAAAATGGTAACCCGAATTTATTTACAATGAATTTCTTATCAATTAACAAAATAAATTTAAGTCCTTTCCATATTTAAATTTTATTTCAAGAATGACAACTTATTTTGACCTACAAATGAAAAAAGAATTAATTAATATTCCCTGCATTTTCCATAAGGAATGAAAAAAGGTTGCTCTAATATATATATACTATATATTTCCCATTTTAATTCTAGAATTTACATTTTGCATTTTGCTTTAAAAATCAAATATTACAAATTTTTTCTTATGTATGAGTTAAGAGTTTTGGCTTCGAAACCTGCGGAAACCACTTTAGCAATTATAGGCTAAAGACTCTGATCAACTTCCTAAAAATGCTTAAATAATAGATAAAATACATCTCTATCTCAACTAATGTACAGTTTAGGCTTACGTGAAACCTAGTTCACTTTTTTCATATATTTGTATACTTTATATCTCTTGATACGGTTGTCTTTTCCCCCCATAAAAATAACAAGAAAGGATTGAATCTTCTTTTTACTGGTTCTTTAAAATCCCTTGAGATTTCCTTTTGAACTCAATTCACTGAAATGCTTAACGTAATAGAAAAAGAGAAAATCTCTTACGAATATAAATAGAAAAGATCTGATATAAGAAAACGGTTGAATAAAAAATAGTCTTTTTTTATTTATAATCTGAAATTATTTTTCTTCGAATGACTTGTCTGAATAAAATAATCTAACAAAATGATATCAGTTTATTAAAACAATAATACAAGCTTCGTAAAACTGTATTTGTATCTCAATTTAATTTATTTACAATTAATTATATAAGAAACTAATAAAATATTAATGCACCAGTTTAGGCATAATGTGACAGTTTTTATTATTAGGAATCATTTATTAATTTTAATATATTATGTATTATTATAAAATATAAGGTTAAAAACATGGAAAAATTTATTTTGTTATTTTGAAAAATAGCATACTTTTATTTTCCGGGATAGAGATTAGGATATTTATATTATCATTCAAGATTACCATAACAATTCCAGTTTATTGAACTTAGGAATTTTATAGAAATATAATATTTTAGTACCCTTTTTTTCGAATACAAAATACTATACTGTTCGAATTAATTGGGACAAACATATTTTTTCCTGCCTGTTGTTATGTGAGTGGTAGCGATGTCTCGAACTGCTGCAAATTGGTAATATCTACCAAGAGATTTAGCGATTGATCGAATTTGACTTTAATTTACTAGTTTTGACAGATTTTAGTGCACCAGTAGCTCAGTTGTGGATATTTTAGTTTGGCAGATGGTTGTTTTAATTTTTCTTTCTGTGTAACACGTATTACTTTTGCTTGCTTAAAGATGGATATTACTCCGAAGAAATAATCGCTTTTAAAGAACAAATTTCTGTGACTGTGAGATATATATATATACAGTAATTTGGTCTGAGAAAATCAAACATTTCAAGAATTTTAGGAGCATTTCAAGAATTCGGAACATCTCTAAAAAGTAAAGGGAAATGTGGGCGCAAGCGGAAAGCTATTCCAAGAACTGATATAGTTCTAATAAGAAATTGCAAAATAAATCCTAAGAATACAAGTATAGACCTTCGAAATGATTTATTAGAGTATAGTGCTGAAATGAGTACCTCAATGGCACGCAAAAGTTTCTGGAAGATAATTGGAAGGTAAAAAGCTCGCGGATAAAACAATTTCTGACTCAGAAAATGGCGGGAAAACTTTTAGCATGTGCCAAAAAATACCGATCTTGAACTTTTAAAAACTAAAAGGAGGTAACTTTCAGTAATGAAACACATTTATTTGCGCAGGGATACAAATAAGGTGCAGTAAGACAAAGTGAAAGTGAAATTCCGTTACTATATCCCAACACACTGTTAAACAAACTTCTGAAGAGATGTTTTGGAGTTTTTTCACAGCAAATGACACAGGATATTTAATTCCTCTTGAAAGCATGTTGAGTTCTGTCAAATACATAGAAATATTACGTAGTAAAATTGTTCAATTCTTGATAACAATCGACGGAGCATTTCAACAGGACTTCGTTCTTTGTTACAATTCGAAATTAGTCCAGACTTTTATGCGGTAAAATGAAATACAAGGGCTTGTTTGGCCTGGTAATTCGCCGGAACTAAATCCTTTTGAGAACTCATGGCATGTTCTCAATAATCATTTAGCGAACGACAGATCTGATGATAAAAATTGCTATACAAGTGTAGTTACACGATGATAAAATTAAGAACATATGCATGCACTAGCGGAGTTAATAGTAAAACGTGTTTAAGAGATCATTTCTGCTAAAAGGGGACACACTTCTCGTACTTATATAAAGACTTTTTAGTTTAATTAAAATATGTAATGATTAAAAGCAAAGGATTTAAAAAAATCGTTTTTTTTTTATCGTTTGTCTTAATTAAGTCGAACATATCTTGAAGGATAAAAGTAGTTTTATAAAGCAATATGTACATGTTTTCGGAGTCCGTGTATTCCCTCTATTTATATAACAATATCATTTTTCCTTAAAGTACTAAACATTCAGAAAACATAGCTTTTGTTTCATAACAATAATATAAGAAAGCATTGATAAACATTGAAGATATACAGACTTAATAAACACGTCCCCGATAATAATTTTTGGCATTCTTATAGCAGGTGCACAAATTTGGCATCAATATTAGTGACTCTAACGTAAACATCGGCAAACTTTTGGATAGAAGAGCCAGTGTGTGTAAGAAAAACAAGATAATAAAGGCATCAAGAGCCATTTACACAAAGAGCTATTTGTACAAAGAGCCAACTTATGCTCAGGAGAGCAAAGGGATCACAGAGTACCAGTCGCGATCAAGACTTGCACTCAAAGTAACATTTACGTTTATATTTAAATAAAGCTTTACACAAAGGAACAGTTCCGTTTTCAAAGTAACATTTTCCATAATGTTAGAATTATGATTTCAAGTGTTAGAAAAAATAGTTCCTCGAATAATATCGTTAGAATAGTGATCTTCAAACTGTGTTCCACGAAATTCTGGGGATCCACAAGCCACACCCAGGTTGTTTTACGAATGAAAGTAAATATTCGAAAAGAAAGTTATAAATGTGTAAGCAAAAAATGGAGTCACATTTTTTATAGAGTCTGTATGACCACACACATGTAGCTAAAGCAGTGTTTCCCAACTCAAGAAGCATTGCTTTAAATGTTCATTATAATTAGATTCTACTTAAAATGTTATTTTTAGATATATTCTTCTAAAGGAGTACGAAATGGGATTTCCTGGAAACAGCTTATAGTTATAAGGATTCCATAAATTGAAAACAATTGATAAATTCTTTGTTAGAACTTTATTCTGAAACTTCATATGCACACTAATAGTTATAATTGACTTTATTTGTTCCTGAATAAATAATGTAAATCAGTCAAATGTTTAATTTTAGACGTAAATAAGGTAAATCTTTTTAATAGATATTTATAAAAAAAAGGGAGAAGAAAACAATAATTTTTAGTAAATATAATTATTTTTTTAAATAATTCATATAGCTAGGTATCTAAAGAGCCGCAACTATCTACAGAAAGCCCCTACTCCAACGGAATGGATTAATGTGGCAATGGAAGAATTGATTAACTAAATTACTAAGGCCAATATACGAATAGCAATTTTCCCACTACGGAGCCTAATTTTCACTTTACCGTTAGGCGGGGAAGCTATAGTTAATTATTTACGCAAGAGTCCTTGGGGGGGAGGGGGTCAGGAACATTACAAACTAAAAACACTTTTAAGATGAAACTAAAAAGTGAATTATTACTTAGCTATAGATATAGATATAGATAAAGATTTATATATCTGTAAAAAATGTTCTAAAAATCGGTTTATGGATTCCATTGTACTTTAATGTTAATCATTAACAATAATATGAATTTTACCTACATTCAAATAGTGAATTTTTGAAACCTTCACATTATTAAGTGTGGTTAAAAGATTAAACATTATGTTCGTCTTCTCTAAATATATTGTACGAGAAGCAAATGTTTATGTGGAATTGAATAATGTATCCAAAAAGGATATTTGAATGCACAATTATCCTTTTGCATTCATGGAATTTATAATTCCCTCTACAGAATGCCCCAACAGGAAACACCCACTCAATCATAGTCGTGATCTTTATCCATTCCGAATTGAAACCCTCTAAGCTTCTTATGTATAATGAGATAAGGGAAATAGTTAGGTCTCATATGAGAATACATAACGTTAGACATATACATTTAAGCTTGGATTAAAATTTAGAACTGTAATAACACTTGATACTAATCTGGTACTCCCTTTTTCTCAGATATTTTTGGGATTAATTTTTTGCTGCTATATTCTTGAATAATTTCTAATCTTCTAATGCAACTGTTTCATTTCATACTATTCTGAGTTTAAAATCTGATTTTAAAATCACAATTGCAGGAGTTTTGTGTTTTAGCACTTTAAAATGCAGTAACGTTGACATTTTCCTAGAAATTATGGTATTCATTTTTTATTCAATCAGTTTAATATTTTTCGCAGTGCATATTACTTTCAAAGAAAACGTATTCATTCATGTATTTCTTGCCATTAAGAATGAAATAATTTCATTTATTTATTTAACAACTTTAGAAATTACTAAATAAATATTTTACTAACATTACTATTTAAAATATTCTTTTCAGGCCGCATAAAGGCTTTATATTTTTTAAATATGCAAACACTTTCAGGTTTCACGTATAAATATTGACACTGCCTAGAAACTGACATTTTTTTTTAAAAGTAAAAGTTGAAAGTTGCGATGAAATAGCTTATATTTTAGGATAGCTGTCTGAGAAAAGCAATACTTATAGTGACACACAAGTATGCTTCAAAAATATATTGATCTTTTTTTCGATAAAAATAACTAGACATCAAATATATATTCTGACAACGTTTTCAAAGTAAACCAATCGAAAATCTCACGAAATACAACCAGGCAAGGCACAATTCAAAATAAATATGTAACTATCTTTTTTATTTTTGATTCTGAATCAATTGATGAACAAATATTTATCTAGTTTAAAAATTATGGAATATATTTTACCCATTCATAACGGTTTTGTTTTAAAAGTTAGCTTAAAATGGAAAAAAAATTATAAAGATAATCTTCGGAATGAAAGAAAATGGAAAAAGAAGAAGGACATTTCTGATATAGTATTTATTCTCTTTGCATTGAAACAGTGCTTCAAAATACGAAATACACAAAGAAATTAACTAAAAACTTAAAATGGATTTTCTTGAGGGACATTATTTTAAAAAGGATTTGTTGCGCTTTGAAATGCAAAAGCTTTTAAAAATTAATAAATGATTTAAGCATTCACTTCATGTAATACAGGGAAAATGCTCATTAATGGCCACAGCAAAGTTTGAAAAAGTTTTCAATAGGAATATATCTCTATGCTCAGGGAATTTATCTCATTCCTCTTTGAATGCACCTAAGAGAGTATTTTGTTTCTCGTAGTATGTTCCTGACTTTCAAGCCACCCCAACATTTTCAATATTGTATAAATTTTGAAAATGTGTAGACCATGCAAATTGTTGAGCATACTCGCTGCTTAGGCAATCCTGAAAAGCATCTTTTAATAACATGCTGCACTGTTGTTCATGAAAACAAAACCAAAAGAAGGAAAAAGTCAGTAGCTTCTGTTGGTCAAAAAGACTGAATCCCCATGGACAAAATAAAAGGTTAGAAGGTATTGGCTCCTTTCTCTGCAGGACTTAGCTGAGTATAATGGAAGGGCCTTCACACGCCTTGGGTGACCCTTCTAGGAGATTACTCTCTAGACAAACTTCACCCGTTCCGCACAGATATACCCTTTCCCCTACAGGCCAGGAGCCCACTTTGAGGTGACTTGCAGGACTTGAAGGAGAAGTAAAATACTCAAATGAAAGATCTAACATCAATTTAATATGGTATATTGCACATAAGCACCAATGGTACAGAGGTACATCACATGACTCTGTGCTGGAAATCAAATGTGACTGCGACTCCCAAACTTCTCTGGCTAGGATAACAAGTAGCCACCTCAAATGTATTTTCTATAATAGTGGTAGAAAAATCCTTCTCACTTGTAAAAAATGCTGTGAACACTGAGATGCATTGGACTTTCTAAGGAGGACTTATCATCCGATCCCCTTATTATTAAAGATTTTTGATCATCAACAACCTTTTGGAGTTCATTTGGCATATGCCAGATCTTTCGAGGATAAGAGATAACAACAAATCAACGTACAATGAAAAGATGAATGTGACGCAGTAAAATGTCATTAAAATATTATTAGGTTGTGATAGTCTTGGTTTCCAGCATACGGTCAATGATAACGATGTTGACTAATACAAGGATAATGCGCATAGAATATTGTTTATAGGTAGTTAGGTATGGATATTTTCTGGCCAGTAAACAGTACCACTTTCAAGACAAGTAAGCTGCTTACAATCAAAACTAATACACAAGCTGGTTCCTGACCAGTCCAATTACTAAGATCATTCTATTATCGTAAGGGAAAGAGATGTTTCGTAAACGGGTGTCATTATCCCCTCTCCAAAACATATGCCTACCGTTTTTCGAGTGATCTGTCTACCTATGGCAGCAATAAATTCTTCTCCCGCCTGCCTATTTGTCCTACGCCGATTCCCTATTGTAAATACAGAAGGTTGTTCACACTTTATGGAAACGATTTTGATAGTTAAATTTTATCAAGAAGTACCGTATTTTTTGTGGCATTTTGCTTCTATCTGATAGCTATGATTCTTGATAATAGCTCTTGCTCGAACTTTTCATTAAAGTAAATATTTTTATTACAGTCATACGAATTGTACTTCATTCCTCTTGAGCCGTTTCGCAGTCCGTTCAGTGTTCTTGGGTGTCATTTACCTAAGGCTCGTTTTAATAAACCGAGAGCGCTTATGTCCAATAGAAAAGCGTAGGGTGATTATACAAGTGTTTTATTAAATGGGATACACCTCATTCTTGTTTCTGATTCTTTCTTTGCTAAATAAGCGGAAATAGACAATATATATATATATTCTTAAAATTGTTGCAATTGTTCTCTCGTATTAAGAGCTTTGATTGGATATCTCAGTTTCTCTAAAAATATTTTATCGTCAAAGTGATATGATTATACTTCCCGATTAATAAAATCAAAGATACCAGTTAGATTTTCTTAGGTCTGGATTGTTGTATACAAATTAAAATAACATTTTAATTAGGATTATTTGATCATGAATTCGATAATTTTCGTGTTTCACTTCACTTCGTTGATAACATTGTTGAAAAAACAGTGTTCAATATGCAGAACAAAAATACGAATAGAACAATTATGAATTTAAAGTAGACTATGAGTATTCAACTCCCAAACTGAGATTCACAAGAAAATGATCTGAAAAAGTTTTTTAAACTCAATATTTTACACATCAAATCATGTTCTGAATTTATCGATTCTTAAAAGGTTTAACAAAATATGCCTTATTTTTTATAGGTTTTAAATAAAAAACACCTCAGTTTCTTGAAAACATTATATAATTAGATTTATTTGTATGAATTTAGAATATAAACGCGTAATTCATATATATATATTTTGTATATATTATCAAAATGTACAATTAAATCTATTTTTACGTATGGTATTTTTTTTTTCAAAAACTGCTTTATTTTTTATTTATGAACTATAAAAGAATTGTGCGTAAAACCACATATAATTCTGTAGTGCCTAATGAGCTGCTCTAAAATCGATCCAGTAGTTTGATCGGTAAGATAAAGAGGAATTAGAGAAAACTGGCAATTAAAAAGACATTTAATGGTATATCACACACTTGAGATAAATCTGAATTTAAATCGCATTTCTCAATATTTTTCATAGTGGTTGGGTAATTGGGTGTAGAATGCACTATACCAAGATTAAAATCGACAAGTCTTTCTAAAAAGAATTATTTTATGGATATAGTAATATCCTATTTATTGTTGTGTATGAATGCATTCTGATCTAAATTTCTTCTAATATATTTTTATTTCCATGCACAAGAGAATTTTAATATATACATTGCACACAATTCTGGGCAAAAAATATAACTTCAGATTTATAAATAAATTAATCAAAGAAATGCATATATGAATCCAGATTACATAAAGTTTTAGGAATATACTTTCGAGACAAATCAGTAATGGTACATACTATATGTTTTATTTTGAAGAGAGAGAGAGAGAGAGAGAGAATGCTTTACTCTTAAATAAAACTGTATAATTTATAATCTGTAAGAACTGCAAATTTTTGGCTTACCGGCTTCTATTTTAATCCACCTATAAGAATATCCCTAATGTATTGTGAAGAAATAATGAAATTATTTTTAAATGGCTTCATTCTGATAATATTACCTGGGGTTTTTAATTTCCTTTATTCTTCTATTCAGCTACATTTTTTTCCATTTTAAATAAGATACCCCTGGAAGTAAAGCATAAAAGAAGAAATTTATTACTGAGTCAACTAACCATATATATTAAAGTTATTATTACCACTAATTAAATACTGTGTAATGAAATATACTTAGGTAAATTGTCTGTGACTTTTGACTCTTTCGAATAATATGGTATTTCTTACCTTTCTTATCCGATAGTTAATGAAAAGTATTAAATTCAATTATAATATAATGTGAGTGTAAGATTCAAAACATCTACACTCAGAAAAAAACAAACATGGTATATTATTAAGGAAACATAATTTCAAAAATTTCATACTTTTAATTGAAAAGAGTTTAGAAATATATGGTCAGAATTTTTATTATTATTTGTAAATATTTTTTATACAAATATTTATCAGATTTTCTTAACTGAGTCTATATAAAAACAAAATAATTTTTTAATGTGTACAATTTTTGGTAAAATATATTTTTTACATCGATTACTCTCTATTTTTAAGAATGAGATGTCTACAAAAGATAATTTAATGAAGCCAAAATACTGTTAGAAAATCTTATTGAAAATTGTAAGCAATTTGAAGATTGGTTTGCTCATCAAATTGAATATTAGAGGAAGAAAATTAATAGGTGTTAATATTAAAATTATTTCTTTTGAGAGTATAAATCTATGTATATATTCTTCATTAATTTTGATGTGAGTCTCTTAAATCAACATTATAATTGAAATTTATATCAGGATGACTATTTTCCTCATAATTACTCGTATCAAAAAATTTCATTTAGGAATATACTTTAATAAAATTCAATTTTCAAAAAATTTCATTCAATGTTAAAAAATTCAACGTCATCAAAACATTATTTTATATAAAGTATGAAATCACTTTTCTCGATAACAGAAATAATAAGATAACAAGATTACATATTTAATAAAATTGACAGTGATCTTATTTTGCTTTTATTTCACTTCTATATTTACAATGGAATTTTTATTAAGAGGTAAAAGAAAGAATTAAAATAAAATAGTAAAGAATGAAATTTCAATAAATTCTTCTGACACATTCATAAGAATTCAATTTAGCTCTGTTTGCTTTTGAGCCGATATCTTGATACTTCAAATAGACAACCGCTGTATGGAACTATGAATGCAAAAATGTTACTATGTTTTAATAGTATCTTTTGTTTTGATATAAAATATCCAGATATTAAAATTGAATCTAATTTATTTTTCATAATAACTTTTCTTTAAAAATTTCCTTTTTAAAAACACTCCAATTCTTTTAAAATTTTTATAACTTTTTTTAAAAAAGTTTTTATCTTATCTTTTAAAGCTGTCCATTTCTTTTTATTGTATTCTTTCCCTTTATTGTATTCTTTTATGATATTATTTCCCTTTTAAATATTGATTTGACATATTTTCTGAAAAAGATGTCATCTGTAACAAGTATGAAAGGATCCTGAATTTCCGCTAGGGAAAACTAATTTATTTTTAAGTGAAACTTTCTGCGAATGTGAATGTATAAGATATTCGGAACTGAGAGAGAAGTCGGTTATTCTTTAAAAGTACAAGAAAAATGTACGTTGGATTTTTAAATATATACTTCAGAGACACATAGTATATGTTTTGCTAGAAAATTAATGCAGAGAGAAACATCCGAAATAAAAAAAAACTGAAAAAAGTTCGTTCATTAAGTACAAAATGAATAATTTATAGTTTAGAGTGAATTTCTCTTTTACGTAATGTAATGAACATTTTTCAATTTTTTTAAAAAAAACTATATTTTAAATAGAAAACAAGACTATAATTATAGGTTTTATAGGTATTTATATACCATAGAGTATTTTTTAATGTTATTCTTACTACATTAATAGCAAACCACCAAAAAGGTGTTATCCAATTGAGTCTAAATTGCGTATAACACATATTTTATGATGCAATATATAAATAAGTAACTTGTAGCGACTAATTACTGAATTGTTATCTATTGCATTATGCAGCAAACATCTGGATGGTGTAAAATGCAAACGACATTCCGAAGTTTGCATAACTTCCATCAGTTACGAGAGCACAAATGATTCGAAAATTGAATTGAGAATAATAAAAACAGATGTCATAATTTCAAAAAAAGACTTAAAATTTAACTTAAAAAACAAATTGGTCATATTCACAATACTCGATAATTGGATCAAAGAGATACTACTAATAAATTAGCTTAGAAAAAAAGGGGGGGTGAACCATGGTCAAACGTATCATCAAAGTGTGGTAGCAGTAAACTCAGAGTGAAAAGAAAAAGGAATGACACAGCGATCGTCCGTATGATCACAGCCCCTGAAGCATCTTTATTGCTACAACGTGTAAACCTGTTATTAATGACTGCAATGATCATTGATAGGTAACTCAGTTAAAATAAGCTGAGGTTATATATATACAAAAGTCATTGCACCGATTGTCTTTCACCGCGATGTGCGTTTGTAAAGTACCACACACACTCAGAGAGAGAGAGAGAGAGGCACACATATTCGACCATTCCTATTTATCTTAAGGAATAGAATTCTTCTCAGTGGCGATGGGTTCACCTTTGAAATTAGTTCTGATAACCAGCAAAGATGTGTCTGAAGATATCAAGGACAGGGTGGTATACTTACTTGGCCATTGTCCACCACACAATCTAACAATCAGAAGTTATAGTATGGAGAGCCATTTTTCATTTAATAGCCACACTTCTTTAGCTGTAATTCACAACACACATGCAGCACAGAATTATGCTAACTAAATTCGATGTACACAGTGTCGCATTTATTTCTCAGACCTCTGATTTACTAGATTGCATTTTATCAGGTTAAAGACTTACCGTACATAGAGCGCCTTTCTTTTGTCTTATTTCGTGCTTCTTCTTTGGTGGGTTAGATACTACGTTTATTACGTTTAATTATAACGTAGTATATTACTTTTTCACAGTGTAGGCGTCTCTGACAATCGCTGGCTCAGTTCTAACCTATCAATTGCAATTTTTACTGCTATCAATTTTGCAAGAGGTCATCCATCAAATGTATGAGTACAGCTTGTGTTAGGTTCAGATTAAAGTCGATGCATCAATGGCATCTTTTTTTATTCCTGTAGCTGTACTTTCTAAATAAATCATTCAATACTCATAATACTGCTAATATTTCATTTACAGTCCATGTACATCACAACTGTCGGTTTTCGTGACATTCAGATACTCTCCTTCTTGATGTGTAGCTTTTAAATGGAAAAATGTATGACACAAACAACTGAAGTTAAACTATTTAGTAAGCATTCTGCCATGTTTCGATGTTGAAATTTAGAATTTATTGCTGATAGAATTAAGTTAAGTGTTAAAGAGTTTTAAATACTTCAGTCTGCTTCTTTGCATCTAATTTTATATGAGTTTCTTAAATCATGAAATATCTTATTTTAGTTATATGAATACATGTAGAAGATTTCGTGTTATTAATTTCTCAGTATTTGATCTAAGTATAATCAGTTTACTTTGAATTAGATAAATTATAAATAATGAAAGCAATTTAAATATTTCATAAAGTATTATTAAATATTGCTATTATTAAATTATTTTGGCAAGTATTTTTGTTTGTTATTTGCATACGTAATCCCACATTCATCGACTGAAGAGAGAGAGAAAAATTCCATGTAATCAAATCTTTTTACAACTTGAAATATATTTTCAAACATACTTATGAAACAATGGCAATGAAGATAAACATACTTTTAACAATTATAACTCAAAAACTAAAATTCACTATAAAATTCTTCTTCAATATTCATTTTAAACTAATTTTCATGATATATTCCGGCTTCAGAAGCATTCACTGTAGGTGAAAACTTCCTTCATAAGTTTTGCTCCTGAGAGATCTCTGCTCATATATATATTTTCTAAAATTTAGTTTTTTAATATTTTTTTACTAAGTATACAAACACTTCAATTAAGAAATAACGTAAACTTTATTATTCACGTTACATTTAACTCTTTGTTTGAAATAGTGATATTTTAAGTATTTGTCAAAATTTTGTGACACAAAGTGAAAAAAAAAGGAAGTTCTTTGAACCATATATTTTCTTCCTCATCCACATTTGTATAAACTTAAAACCATTAAACGCAACTTTGATTGAAATTGATGATGCAATATTCAAACCTGTAGATTCATCAATCATGCTAAAAATCTTTTAACTCACTTCTTAAAGTTTCTCAATATTTGCATTGAAGGGCAATTACTTCAAATTTACTCATCCATCAATTTCGATTTGTGATTTTTAATGAGTATGATTTTGAAAGTTTGCTTGTTATAATGAACGAGGCTTACTTTTAAGATATTATACCGCAAAATAAACTTTTTATCATATATTTGTATAACAGTTTATTGAATAATAAAGTTTTCATTTAATTTTGTAAGCTACACCGAATATATAATTCCTTGTACCCTTTTTGCGCAAGTAAGCTTTCCTCAATAAATTTGTTAGAATCCCGAAACATATACTTATTTGAAAACTTAAATATTATTTTCTTTATGAAGCATGTTTTAAAAATGATATTAGTATTACGAAGTAATTGGTTTTAAAGTATTTTAAACTAAAATTAACAGTCAGTATTTCCTTATGACATGGCTGTATAACAAATACTACAAACGATTAATCAGCTAAAAATATAATACTTTTTTGCTTTTTCTTAAACTGAAAAAAAAAACTAATTTTCAACTTCAGGCAATAGTTAATTCCACAAAAACTGATCTTATGCCATTTAATTTCTTATGAATCATATCTATTGGTTTGTGACAATAAACCATAACTGTTATATCATTAAATAAACTACAAGATGGCGGACACAACCGAATGACATTTGGCATTATAATTGAAATGGGAATTTGAAGAATGCATAAAATAAATGTCTGGCTTAAGTTACGTAAGTGATACATAATAGAAGATAAGGCATTCGTCAGTTTCTGCAAGAAAATGAAACAAACTACTAAAGTGGGTTAGTTGGAAGTGTGATCACATATCTTGCTAGAATACAATCATCACAACTATACTTCACGCTGAGTAAGGGCTGTGCTGGATCAATTTAGGTGGCAGATTCGGCCTATTATCAATTGCATTAGAACATTTTCAATATGTGCATTTTTGCTTTTTAGAGACCCACGAGTTAAAATTTTCGTCTTTTCTAAATAATCTCGATCGGATTTAAGTCTGACGATCCTGTTAGCCTTGCAAGTACATAATATATTTAAATTCAGATAATCCCTCACCGAGCGAAAAAATGGGGTAGAATAATGATATCATCCTTAACAAGAACCCTGTACCGATAGCATCTCAGAAAAGTCAAAGGTAAGAAGTTTTTTCTCTGCATCTTATTACTTTAACAGAATTTTCTATAAAATAAGAATCGTCAGACTTTATGACAATCCATTCCAAAATACCATCACCACGATAATGATTTCATTCTATTATGTTATGATAGTGTTAATTTGCTATTTTCGCGTGCCATGTTCCGATAACCACCATGTAAACTGAATTGTAATTAATCACAAAAAGATCGGACTATTCCATCGATTGCCTATCAAATTCTGATGCTTTTGACTCGAAATTGGCTCCCTTTTGCATACAACTTAATATGGTTACAAAAAAAAAGCTTGAAGTATGACAGAGAAGACTGTTTATTTGAACTAATTGAAAATTGTTTAATTAGAAATTACTGTTTAGGGGTTGCACCGACTGCCGCCTTTTAACTAAATGAGTAATGATTGATATAATCTTGAAAAAATCTACAACGTATATGTTCTTTTTTTCCATCATTGGTTACATAATAATCAGGCTAAATTACGAAAAGAAATGTACGATTTTTAATTCGAAATATCTAAGCCTAATTGACAGTTATATTCGCTTCTTTTAATGAGTTATTAGTTTATTGGTTACACACGCAACTTCATTTAATTTAAAATTTACAGTAAAAAAAAATTTAAAACATTTAAATTAACTTCAGAACTTTTAAGTCAACGTAAAAGTTTTAATACACTCCCGGCCACCGTAAATGCAACACCCTGAAGGAAGCACGCAAATAGCATGAAATTTACAACATGCATTAGTGGAGGTTAGATATGCAAATGATTAGAATTTCAGCGCAGACACACATCACGCACGTCTGTGGTGCCACCTCAAAGCGCTATTTAAGGATTGGAGATTTCGACGATTTCAAGTTCGGCAATTGTGTTTTTCTTGTGTTTTTTTCAAAAAACGATCAGTTATGTCTAGTAGAAAACAGCGATCAGCTTTTGATCAAGTATCCGAGTTCGACAGAGGAAGGATAGTGGCCTACCGAGATTGTGGATTATCTTTCAGGGAAATCAGTAGTTGCGTATTGAACGAAACCAAACAACTGTAATGCGCATATGTGACCGTTGGATGCAGGAGAGTACGGCGGACCGACGTGGTCGATCGCATCCACCTCAGTGCACCACTTCACGTGAGGACAGGCAAATTGTGCGCATGGGAGTGACGGATCATTTAGTCACATCACGAACCATAGCACAGCACATTGAGTTTGTAACACATCATTCAGTGTCTGCACGTACCCTTCGACGCTGTTTACAGCAGAGTGGTCTGTCCGCAAGACGTCCATTGCTTGGTCTACCCTTGACGCAGAAATACAGATGTCTCCGCCGCCAATGGGGCTATGAAAGAAGGATGTGGGCGGCAGAAGGGAATGAACTTGTCTTTACTGACGAGTCAGGCATCTGTCTGCAACACCACGATGGTCGGATTCGAGTCTGGAGACACCGTGGAGAGAGGATGCTGAACAGCTGCGTTATGCACCGCCACACTGAACCTGCACCAGGTATTATGGTATGGGGTGGTATTGGATATCACTCTCGCACTCCTCTAGTACGCATTGCCGGTACTTTTAAACAGCCAGCGTTACATCTCCGAGGTGTTGGAGCCAGTTGTACTTCCTTACCTTCAGGGCTTGGCCACAGCCATTTTTCAACAGAATAATGCACGATTACATGTGGCACGCATTGTCCAAACGTTCTTCGTCAATCACCAGATTGAATTACTTCCCTGGCTGACTCGCTCTCCGGATCTTTCACCGATAGAAAACATGTGGTCCATGGTTGCTGAACGATTTACCCCCCTCAGCTGCCACACCAGATCAACTTTGGCAACGTGTGGAAGCTGCTTGGTCTGCTGTACCCCAGGAACACATCCAAATTCTCTTTGAATCAATGCCGAGGCGTGTGGCAGCGATGATCTCTAACAATGGCGGCTACTCTGGCTACTGATTCTGGCAGGAACCACGCTTCACAGAAGATCTATAAATTTAATCATGTGATACTTGGTCAACATGTTATCTACAAAATAAATTTTGTTGTGCTATCTCTTGTCTTTCTTGGTGTTGCATTTAAGGTGGCCACAGTGTATATTAAAAAAATAACTCTATATCTCTCTATATATACGTAATTCATACATCCTTAATCCACAAGTAATTACATACTTAATTCCTTAATTTTATTTTGACAAGGAATATGATACCGATATAAATAAAAAGTAAATTGTAATTCAGTCTTTTGTTTTCAATGGATGTGAGTTTAATGTGTGTTATAAGAGGATTTTCAAATTCAATCCTTTCACTCAGTTGAATACCAGTAAAATTTGGGGACTCTATTTTGCAATTCAGGAAATTTTGACAAAACATTATTACTATGTCCCAACTTAGCAGACAAAGAGTTCATTAAATTCCATTAACGACAAATGCATTACAGACTTAGTTATTAGTTCACATATCGCGACAGTTTCATGACAGTTAGAACACTACACAATGTTTACTTAAAACACATCATCCTTTAGAGGACTTTCCACAAAATGAGAATCTCTATATTCAAATTAAATTCTAAACTGAAAATGATAGTTATAACTGCAGCAGCCTCATTAAATAATTTTTCTTGATATTTGTGTTCGAAATTTGCTAAGGAAAGCCTCTAATAAATTGTCATTATGTTGCTCGTTGCAAAAGGACAGCTACAAAAATTAGTACAACATTACACAAATAAAGCTTTTAATTCGATTAACTGGGGTAAGGGTATCCCACCCAATAGTGGATATGACACTCGGTTTGTAATCGAGTGGGCTCTGGTTCGAATCCCGAATAAGGCATGGATGTACTTTCGGGAAAAGAAGTCAGACTTTCGCCTCAAATGTATTATCGTCTCGAATGGAAAGCAAGGTGTCCCTTCTGTTCTATGCTGAGATCATCGTTTCTAGTAAAAAGTCCTTATTGTTTTGTGTTTGTGTTGTATGATTCTGTTCTTTCGTCTTTAGTATGTTTCCCAATATGAAACCCACAACAATAACTGGGGTAAGGGTTAATAATTTGTCTTACCATACCCTTCACATTCTTGCTTAAAATGAGTAAAATAGGTAACATGGACCTCTTTAAACTGTATTTATTTTTGTTGGATGAAACAGAATTACAGTATCAGTTAAATTAGTTCCCAAATTTCCCATGTAGTAAATATGCCAAAGTTCCAAAGAAACACAAGCGTTTTTTTCTAGAATATATACAATTGACGAAATTGTATTTCGCTAATTAATGCAAGAGTTATGTTTGGCAGATGCACTGAATGAGTAACTACAGTTTTAAAAAATAGATATTTAATAATAGTTTTAGCATTTAATTACTACAATAACTCTTTTAAGAAATTATGTGTTCATAGATATATGCAATTGAAAAATATGGGACTAATGCTCTCATTTTTTGAAGTAATTTATTCAAAGTATTACACCAGACTTTTGAACAATGGTACACTTTTTGAACTAAAATTCTAACGTGTAAGAAATGAGGTGCTAGAATGCAAAAAAAACATGTATAAAAGGAGGCCAAATGTGAAATGTCAGTCCAGAAATAGTTATTGAGTGGAGAATAAAAGCATGAGATGAGAGAAATTAAACCTCACATAATTCAAAAGTTATTTAAAAATGTAGTATATCGATACTCAACCTGCGTCCACCGTGCTTTTTTAAGTGACCCGGTCATGTCCCATTACTCTGAGAAATTCATTTATTTATGTAAATTTGGTGGGAACTTCTGTTAATAGATAAAATATAACAATTTTGCTTTTTTGCTGTTGATGTCGTATGGGTGCGAATTGACTGATTAGTGATAATAGACAACAGTAGAATAGCGATCATTTTATGAGTGGAACTAATTTTTGACTATCTTTCATATCATGTAAATGAAAAATATTCGAAGAATATAGATTGTTTCAAGACGATTGGGAAGTTGACTATTTTTTAGTGAAAAACAAACATATGGTTCAGTAACTGTTTGATTTGTCACGTTTTGAAGAAAGACCAATCAATAGGAATCGTTCAATGACGCTTTTCCTCGAAGATCTCTTTCAAGAGATGACAACTAGGCTCTCTTGAATAATCTTTACAACTGCAAAAAAACATTTGTCAGTGGTAATGCCTCAGCGATAACAAAGGCACTCTATGAAATTTGTTATATCATTGGCTATCATATGAAACCATTTACTGATGCAGAAATTGTGAAAGAATAGTTTTTAATGTGTGCTTCCAATTTAGAAAAATTCATTGACAAAAATAAAAAAAATATAGAAATAATAATTCAAAAGAGCAAAATAGGATTTATAATATTTTGATCAATTTCCACATTTTAAATTTTCTGTGTTATCTATGTTACCCAATTCTTCTAATTTAATCCTCATGTGGCGGCACGCGTGAAATAGCGATGATCTGTATGGGACCCGCGAGAAATATCTATAATAGGCATGCGGTCCGGCAGAAAAAAAAGGTTGAGTACCCCTGATTAGATGGAACTGAATATGTTTATTTGTTTATTAATGCGAGCAAGATTGGAATTTAGAAACAGAAATCGATGATGTTCCTGAAATTTGATAGAGATTTTCATGGTCATCAAATAATGAAAAATTATACAGTATGTCATTTCCATTAAATATAAAGTATTTAAATATATGCAGAAATCTAATTTTTATGCTTCTCTTCTCTTCTCCGGCATACAGTGCGCAACCATAAATTTCGATACTATTGTTTGTTCTAAAAGAGTGCTATACAGTATATTGCTGGCCATTGCAACTGTAACATCATGAATTTCTCATTAGGAAAACGAGTTTTAATGTTGGTTGGTTGTGAGAAAATCCTGTTAAATACATCGTATAAGAAAAAGAAACGACCCCAGCAAGTGTAAGAAATCAATGCAGTCTAGATTGTGGCCTATCAAGAGTATGATTCGATTTGCGATATTGAAACTAGCATTAGTCAGAATCCAACTCTAGGCTGTTATATCAATATAGAATTGATGAGTTCAAGAGGACCGTACTGACCTAAGCACTAAATACATTACCTCAATCAACACCCATAATGCTCAAAACGGAAGACATATTGCAGATTCATCTTGCAGGAACTTACATCCACATCCTTGACTTTGAGTCAAGAAGTGATTTTGTGTGAAGCATGGTAATTATGACCATAAACACGGCTGTGAAGTCTGGAGCCGCGTGAACTGTTTGTATCGAAAAACTTTTCGAATATATATATATATATGTTGTTTTTCGAGTAAAAACCAAACTTTCTTTAAAACGTTTTTTAATTCAGTGAACTATCTACAGCTCCTTTCGCTGAAAGAAACCGGCGCCAAAGGGAAAATCTATGTGGCTTACACTTATTTTCAGATGTGCCTAAGTACCGTTCTTAGTTATGAGTTATACTTGAAAATAATGCTGATATATAGGGCTATAAAAATTAATGGTCGGTGATAAAAGTTCTGTTTAGGGCCATCTGGGTACTAAATTTATTACTTGAAGATGTAACGGAAAATAAAAGTTAAATGTTGTCCATTGTGAATTTAATTTTATAGGTCTAATTTTTTTACACTAGTGTCCAAAAGTTAAGCATAAATCGTAAAATGCGAAAAACATTTAGTAAATATTCGTAAAATTATTCCAAATTCCTGGCGGATATCAATTGGGTGAAAAGGAAACATTGGGTTTATGCAAAACTTTTCAGTCAACTACGTCCTGCGCGAAACACCGGTGCATGTCGGAACGCGGAGAAACCGATTCACGCAGCATAGACAGTTCACACAAGTTTCATGCAACTGCTGTGCGAAGGAACGTTGTTAACCATCAAACAAGGTGAATGATGACACAAAGACGCCAATTGGACATGTTTACGAAAGGAAGAATCGTTGGAATGCTGGAATCCTCACGATCACAAACCGAAGTGTCTCGAACTCTGAATGTGGACCAGTCTGTGGTCTCAAGACTGTAGCAGAGGTTTCAAAGAACGGGACATGTTAACCGACAACTATTATCTGGTCGACCAAGAGTCACAACCCCTCGCCAAGACCGATATCTGGTAATAAGTGCGCGACGTCAGAGGGCAGTACTGCCAGAGCACTGGGTTTGGTGCTCACAGTCGTCACAGGAATACGAATTTCGAGACAAACTGCTTACAGGAGACTCAATCATGCTGGCTTGTATGTCAGAAGACCAGCAGTTTGCATTCCCTCACGTCTGCGCATAAACGCGCTCGTTTGAACTGGAGTTTGAAACATCAATATTGGGATGTGGAGAGTGGGCCAATGTGATGTTCAGTGACGAGTCTCGGTTTAGTTTGAGTAGTGATTCTCGGCGGGTAAGGATACGGAGAGAACGTGGAACACGTTTTGAACCAAGAAACATAATGGAAAACATCATTTCCATCAAGGGGATAATGGTATGGGCAGGCATAATAATGGACGGCTGCACAGGCCTCCATTTCCTTGACACAGGGTCTTTGACTGCTCAAAGATACAGAGACGAAGTTCTTGAGCCTTATGTTCACTTGTTTCGAGGTGCAGTCGGTCCTGACTTCATATTCATGGATGATAATGCGCCATGTCACCGAGAGTGCTGATTGATGACTTCCTTGATACGGAAAACATCCAGAGCTTGTCGTGGCCTGCGAACTCCCTGATTTAAATCCAATCGAGCATGTATGGGATATGATCGGGAGACAAATTTCAGCCCTTTCGCACTCACTAAGCTCCGTTATAAAACTGAAGAGAGCTCTCCAAGAAGCTTGGAAACGTTTGAACCCGCAACTCATTCATCATCTCATAGCAAATATGGTAAATCGCTGTGCAGTGTGCCTGGCAATCAGAGGTGACCACACGCCTTATTAAAGTGCAGCATCAGTATTTTATTTAATGTTTTCTTTCATTTTTTCTTTAAAGTGTGAATCCTTGCTATGCTCAGTTTCCTTTCGAACTGCTACTTGGGATAATTAATTATTATCATTTTTTTTATTTATTTCCTTATTTTATAACCATTTTACACTCCCATATCACGTTTCTCGCCATTCTGATTTACAGTTTCTTCTTTATTCACATAATTATCAATTATGCTTTACTTTTGGACACTAGTGTATATATAATTATCTTTACACACACACACACACACACACACACAACACACACACACACACACACACACACACACACACACACACACACACACACACACACACACAAACACACACACACAAACACACACACAAAACACACACACACACACACACACACACATATATATATATATATATCATCAGCATCATCATATCTGGCAAGACATTCCCTCGTGAGACAATGCCTTCCTTTGAAGATTCCTCTTGTTTATCTTCGTTCTCCAAGTTTTCTCATTTACAATATCAACTTCTGATTCCACTGAGTCTGTCCCTCTCAGCCTTTGTCTTCCACGCTTCCGAATCCCAGTGACTTTGAACTACAGTATCTTTTTGACAACATTATCATTTGGCATTCGAATTATATGAGTCATCCAATTCATTATATTTGTTTTTATGATTTAACAATTTCAGGTTGCTAATTAATTCTGAATAAGTCAAAATTGTATCTTCTTCTGCGGCTATTGTTTTCGTTTACACCAACAAGTATACTACAAAATATTTTTTTCTCAAAAGATGCCATTCGATTTTCTTTAAGTTTTGTTATTGTCCAAATCTCCCATACGTATGTCAGAACTTGTCTAACAAGAGTTTTGTAAAATAAAAATTTATATTTCTTGAAAGAGATTTAGATTTTAAAAACCTCGCCAGTCCATAAAAAAGCATGTATATATTCTTATAATAACTGAACATGACTGAAAGTATTTTTGATCAATCTTAATTTCTAAATTTAACATAGTATCAAGTCTCTATCTTTAGAATTTTTATGAAATGTTTAGTTCAAAAAGCGAACTCTGAAACGATATCATTCCATGTCACAACATTTACAGCTCAACAGATTTGTAATAATGCTTCAAAATAGAAGCAATCAAAGTTTAGCAATATTAAATAATTCCCATGTCAAGTTTGAAAACACTAAATTTGTCAAAGCGTACTAGAATGCTTGAAACATTTATCAAAACTCGATACATAAAAGCTCGAGCAATATCGATATTTTTTTAATTATAGAATGGAATATTTAAAGAAAGCATAAAAAATGCTGTTTGTTTTTTTATCCAAAAAAGAATGTTAAATAAAAAGCTCAGGTATACTTTTTAATACAAAAAATAAAAGAAAACCAATATCCATTCTAGAAATTTGTTTTCGGGATTTGTAAGTTGTAGTTGTCAGACTTTATTTAGATCAAGGAGTATGCGTGAAATTGTTCAGTTTGAGTTTATTTTTGTCAAAATGCACTTAAAAGTACTTAATAAATTGGATTGAAAAGCTTCCCACTTTTTATTTTATGTTATGTGATAAATTAAGAGTCATAGTGTAATTTGGAATAAGAATGGAATTATACTGAAAGTATTTGTTTTAATATGTTTCAAAGTTAATGTAGTTAAAGAAAGATATGGAATAATCATTAAATATTGAGCTATTAATTTTTATTATTTAGTTCCATACATTCCAATAAACGTATTCGAATAATTACATATTTGAATAAATACGAATTTTAAGTTTTTATTACATGTGCTTCATTAGTTCAGAAATTTTAATTTTCTGTTTCTAGCGCTATCAGAGGTTTTTATTGCATTAACTTTTGTAAACGTAAACGAAGAAAAATATTTTTTCGAAAAAAATCCCACATCCAAAATGTAACCTTTGAAATTTTTCAAAGATATTTTTCAATTTGACTATATTTTCCACCATTTTTATGAATCCAATTTACCCGTAATTTAAAGTTTAAGGTCACCACTTCTCAAATATGTAGATAAAAAATAGATTTTACAATATCCAAGAAAAAAATAAAGTAAGCAAGTATTTTTGCTTTTAATGCCGTTTATAGTTTTGCTTTGTCTAAATTAAGAGTGTTTTTACAGACTTTTTTGCACAGGCACGCATAAGTTAATGGTGAGTGTTTATTTTTAAATGTAATTTGCCAAACGTATAAACTTTAATATCGAAGGGAAATTTTTTAGAAATTATATACCTCAAAACCTTGAAAATATGCATGCCAATGTTTATATATTTTCCTAATTTTGATTTTTTTTCATTACTAAGCTAAACAGTTTTTAAAAACTAAGTTAAATTTAAAAAAACAATTCACTTCTAAAATAAAAGCAACTATGCAATCGTGAATGATAAAAAATTATGTGTGCTACCAGTCCATGTTTTTTTTAAAATGATCCTCAAAGTCAGTCATTTGAAACAACACAGAGACAGGAAAAAGGTAGAATGAACCGACCCCTTTAAGCTCAGTAATTTAAATACAGTTTCTTTCCATTTCAAACAAAAGCTTTAAAAGAGATTTCTTTTTAAAACATTCCATTGAATAATGCTGAAGAAAGCTCTTAAACATTTGGTGTTTTAACATTTATAAAAATATGACTGAGATTCAAACTTTGCAGCAATTTGAAACAGAGTTGCGTATCCCGACTCAAAACGTCAAAGCACTCATTAGTGTTTTCTTTAACACTGTTCAAGAAAATTTGATCTATAAAAATCGATATTCCATTATTTGTACTTTAACATCTGGGAACAAATATTTTTACGATGATGGAAAATCCTTTGAGCAAGTAACTCTTTCTGCTTTTAATGTTTCCAAATTCTTCTGAGAGTGTGTGCTAAAACTTCTCAAAGTGAACGGAAGTTTCTGATCGATTCCTTTCAGTAATGATTTACTAAAAGAGAGCTTCAGGGAACTACTTTCATTAAAGGGAATTTACACACATATATATATACATATATACACTTTCTTATATACATATATGTATGTATGTAAACAATTACATAAAAACATTACTATTTTCATAAAATAATGCTATTTCATATTGTTACGAATATTCATAAATGCATATTGTGCTTGGTGTAATGAATGCCTAATGTAGTGTAAATAATTTGTATCTGGATATGTAATACATTATTATTGCTTTTTGTTGCATTAACTTTGAAATAAAATTATAATATTCCCTAGTAACTCCGTTCTTTACTTTATAATGGCGATTCAATAGAAACTTATTAAAATGTTGGTGACAGAGCCGTTGGCATTAATTTAGGCGACGTTTTTGACAAGCATGGGGATGCTTCTGGAAATTACTGGAAAAATCTATTAAGATAACTATCCACCAAATCCATGGTTTGGTGATACTTTTCGATTTTTTATGTTATTATACACTATATAAACAAAAAAAAAAAAAACACGACGCACCTAGAACGAGTTGTCCGACAGAGACAAAAATTATCGGGTAGAAAAATTATTTACAGAAAAGAAAATTATAAAAATTTCAGAAAAGATGAATGATTGATTTCAGAGTTACATAGTTACAAAGTAATGAACTCAATAAGGGGTTGACCCACCTCTAACCTGGATACAAGTTGCCATATGACGTGACAAGAAGTGCTAAAGCACCCTGATAGTCTGCTGCGGTATTTCTTCCAAATTTTCTCCAATTGAAGGGTCATGTCATCAACATTCCCTAGTAGATGCAGTCGCCTTCCCATATTATCTCAGGCTTGCTCAGTTGGAGAGAGATCTGACAGTTTGACTGACCAAGGCAGTGTTTGACAAGCTGTAAGAGAGTTTATAGCAACATGTGTCGTATAAGGCTTGCCATATACGTGCTGAAAATTAAGGCCAGGATACTGCAAAAGGAACGGTAGCAAAAAGTACTCAGAATGTCGTTGACATACCGATGGGCTGTAATTGTGCCTCTAATGGCGACCAAAAGGGTCCGGCTGTCAAAAGAAATGGCACACCATTGTATAACTCTTGATTGAGGGCCTATGTGGAGTGCAATAGTGATGTCAAAAAATAGTTCGAACGTCCTTTTCGTGACTTTTAGCCAATATAAATACCCAATACTTATTGTAAATACAGGTCAACATATCATTTACTTATTTATTCTTTTTTTTATCTGGTAAATGTTTTTTTAAACAAAGCTTGTTTTACTGAATGGTATTACTATTATCGTTCATAGTTTGTTTACATTGTTCATTCTAAAGCGTTTTTTTATTTTAAATATTTTTTGTTATTTTTACAGTTTAGTCATTTATTTTATACAGGGTGCGGCGAAAAAAACCGAGACAAACAATTTTTTAAACAAATTTATAAAAAATTAAGAAATTAACAAAATATAAAAAATAATAATAATAGTATACTCGTACTAATAAATAAATTTAATTGGTTTCAAAGTGACCGCCGTTTGCAGTAATGCAGAGGCGCAAACGCTTGCAGAAACTTTCAACGATGAGCCTCAAGTCTTTTACCCTTAATCTATCCCATTCCGCATAAACAATTGCTTTAGAAAATCTAAAGTTTTGTATGGTTTAGTGCAGTCTCTTGACTCAGAAATGGACCATACACTGTAATCCATGAGATTGAGATCCGGCGAGTATAAGGTAGCTGTTCTTCACATGATATCATGTCAAGAAAATTTGCCTCTTGTGTCTTTTTGGCCTTGTGAGCTGGTGCAGAGTCTTATTGAAGCGTCCACTTTACATTTCTGAAATGCTTTTGGACCCATGTAAGTACAACAGCTTCAAGAATGTCCCTCTGGTTCCACAACAATCAAAGGAGTTTTACCACTTGCGCACATTCCGCCCCAGACCATGACCGACTTTGGATATTGGCGATATTCAACAATTGCCGAATGCTTGGAGCGTCCGCAGATCAGATTCATTCGTTTGGGGAGTTATGAACTCGTTGAACCGCAAAGAGCTTCTCATCAGGGAAAAGGAATCTCTCCTATCGCTGACTTGCGGTCCGTCTCAAAAGCTTTCGGCATCTTTGGAGCCATACGAGTTTGTTTCTTTCATTGAGGAGCTGAAATTTTCGCTACTTATCCAAGCTCCGTTTTTGCAATTCGTCTCACCGATCTGACACATATTCTCATGTCACGAGCGATTTTCTCATGGAAACCATCGGATTCCTCTGGACTCGCTTTTCGATGGCCTTACGATTCATTGGAGTTTTTATAGTGCGTTTTCGCCCACTTCCTGGACGTCGACCATTATTGCCAAGCTCTTTGAAACGGCAAATTGCATCAAACACTGTTTGCCGAGGTACAATAAGCAAACGAACGACTTCACACTTCCATTTCCTTTGCTGAAACCTCTAAAATAGCAGACCTCTAACTCGACATTATCAAAAACACATAAATTAAAGTACAAACTAAGAAATGTATTAAAAAATATTTTATTATTAAAGTGGTGGATAAAGAAACATGAAAATTCTAGTTAAAAGGAAATTTGTTAATTATTCTTGGAGGCAAGAAATTTGTCCGAGTTTTTTGCCGCACCCTGTATAGTTTAAAATTTTAACTTCATTGTGAATAACTTCAAAATGCCGAAGCCTAGATTGAAAGTATCTAGAAAGAGATATATTTATGATAACAGATGCACCAAGTCACCACCAATCAGTAATAATACGGCTGCAAGTGAAACGAAATTGAGAATTTTTGACAGTTTTGATTTGTCTGAGCCTGCAATTCATGGTTCTACAGTCAACAGGATTATTAATTTCCAAGCTTTATTGGGAACTATTTCAACCCTGTGTTAGTCCGTAATGTTAATATAACTGGTTTGAAACAAACAGAAGATCCTAGGGAAGGACTTTGCTCTAACTTGTGAATAGTTTGCAATTGTAAATTCATGGCTTGTTTCACTTCTACCCCTAAGGAAAATTAAAAAAAATTCCTTCTCAAGAATTTATTGGGGTATTTGAAATGAGATTGATTGTGTCAGAGGATTCACAGTTGGTAAGAAGTTTTTATGCCTCTGTAAAAAATAACTTCAGAGCTCATGAACTCAAACTGCTTGAAGCAGTACAGTTTTGTTCCGAAGAAAATATGGAATCTGTATCTAAAGAAGCGTGGAATGTAAAAAAGTACAATTTGTGGTGTTTTGGTAAATAGCACAAGACAGTGGAGAGAGAGAGAGAGAGAGGTGCATCCATCTCAGAGTGATGGCTGCGTCTGAGTTATTTCCATTGATACTGGGAAATTTTAGGTCTGGAAGTAATGACTCAGTATTGCCAAATGTGTGAAATGTACGTGAAATCAAAATGTGTGAAATGAACGTTTAATGAAATTTACCGGAGTTTGAGAAACGCTGGTATAGGCTTATGTGATAAAATTTCTTTACTGAATATCAGAGATATATGAGATTATTCTTGCTTAATGCCAAAAAATAGAACCCAAAAAAAGATTTTTTTAAATTTTCATAACTACATGAACTAATATTGAAGTATTGGAAATTTTTGTAAGAACTAATTTCAAATTCCATTCCTACTTTTTGATTTAAACTGATAATTTTCTTATCAATAAGCTTAAAAATATAAAAGATTTATTTTGTAAAATTCACATAAATAACAAGTTATTATTTAAATTTTCAAAATAGTTCACATTTGTATGATGTATATCTTAACTATTGACAATAAGATAGACTACTAAAATATCACTAGACATTTTCCAAGCAAACAAAAATTTATTTGTTATAAAAACAAGCTACACACACACGAATATTTTAAATTCAGTCAAATATCACATCTAGCAACACTTAATTCTTTCCTTTAAGAAAAGGAAGATTGCATGTGTATTATTGCATGGAGCATTCGATAAAAATATTTTTGAATTCAATAAAATCATTCAAGTCCGATATATTTAATTTAAATATTGTACTCAAAACTTATAATTTAGCTTCCTTTTTAAAAGCAATACATATATATATATTTTTTACTTCTCTAGGTATAATAAAACAAAATTTTTTCAGTAATGTTTCCTCGCATTTCTATTTCCAATATTTGCAGTCAAAAAACTATTTTTGTGTATTTTATATATTTTATGTAAAACTGTATGTATTTTGCGTTCTTTCCTTTTGTATTTGGTTACATACATATTTATTCGATGACTTTGGTCGTGCCTTTCACTTTTTAGAAAGTTGATGTGCAACAAACAAATGCGTGGGTGTGTAAAAGAAGGTACATTTCCATGATTTTTTAAAAACTTCTTCCAGGAAGAGTTGATTTTAGTTCCGTTAAAATGCATGAATAATGCTTTTCCAGTTGCATATTTTCGAGAAAAGGAAGAATTGAAGAAACCTTTCAGAAACATTTGTATTGCTTAAGAAATAATAAACAGAGAAAGGAAAAATTCTGTGTATAAAGAGTTACAAATGTCCGGTGTATTCAATGTATACATATGTCACATTTAAGAGTAAATATTAGAAACGCAATACAATAATTACTAAACAACATAATAAATATACAATAAAAATAAAGGTGAGACAATTCATCAAAAATTGAAAAAAGAAGCATATTCCGCCAAAAAATAATTTCGGACTTCGGATCGAAGAAGTAGGGTTAAACTATTTTGATGGTACCAACCTTCCTTTTTCGTAACTCGGTAGATAAGAAAATGTAAGTAAAATGTAGACAAAAGATCCGAACAACAAATAAGTATATTTACTGAAATCTCTCCCAAATAAAAGAAGCCTATCCACCCGAATTCTAAATTTAAATCTTAAAGAGGAATTTTAAAAATTCTACTCTTGGTATTTACGTTGAAATAAAGAATTTTGAATGAATGTAAAGCTTCTGCCATCCACACACACACACACACACACACACACACACACACACACACACACACACACACACGCACGCACGCACGCACGCACGCATAAAAGTAAACATTTCAGAAAGTAATTAAAGTGTAATGTACTCAACTGGCCATTAAAATTGCTTCACCATGAAGGCGACATGCTACAGACGAGAAATTTAAACGACAAGAAGAAGGTGCTGTGGTATGAAAATGATTCGCTTTTTTCAGGGCATTCAGACATAGCAGGCGCCGGTAGTGACGCCTACAATGTGTTTAAATGAAGAAATTGTTCAACCGGTTTTTCATATACAATTGCATTTGACCATTGTTGCCTGGCGAAAAGTTGTTTTGGTTCCTCGTGTAAGAAGCAGAAATGCGTACTAGCACGTTTCTCAATTTGATAAAGGTCACATTGTAGCATACCGGGATCACTGTTTATAGTATCACAGTATTGCTGCTCACGTCAGACGAGATCCAATGACTCTTAGCAGAACATAGAATCGATGGGTTCAGGATGGTAATACGGAATGCAGTGTTGGATCACAACGGCCCCTATCCTTAGCAACCGAGAAGACAGGCATGTTAGTCGCATGGCCTTGATGTATCGTGCAACCCCGTCGTGAGCCCTGAGTGAAGAATTAGGTTCGTTTACAAGACAACAAGTGTCTACACAAACAGTTCGATGACGTTTGCATCAGTATGGACTCTCAGATCGGATATCAGGGTTGCGGGTACCCTTGACTCTGCATGACTGACAGGAGCGTCTTCAATGGTGTGATCAACGACGAATCTGGTCACACGAATGGTGAGGTGTCATTTATTCAGATGAATCCAGGTTATGTTTACAGCATCAAGATGGTCGCATCCGTCTTTGGTGGCATCGTGGTGAACGCACATTGGCAGCATGCATTCGTCATCGGCATACTGCCCGTGGTGTACTGATATGGGGTTCTATTGGTTACACGTCTCGGTCACCTTTTGTTCACATAGATGATCCTTTGAACAGCGCACGTTGCATTTCTGGTGTGTTACGACCCGTGGCATTATCCTTTATTCGAGACCTACGAAACCCTATGTTTCATCAGGATAATGCATGAACACATGTTACCGGTATTATTCGGACCTACCTTGATACGGAAAACGTTTTGCTGTTTTCCTGGCTTGCACGTTCACCAAATCTCTTGCTAATAGAAATCATCTGGTCCATAGTTGCCGAGCGACTGACTCGTAACCATACGCCGGTCACTACGGTTGATGAGCTGTGGTATCGTGTGGAAGCTGCATGAGCATCTGTATCTGTACATGCCATCCAACTTCTGTTTGACTCAATGCACAGGCGTATAAGTGCTGTTATTACTGTTAGAGGTGGTTGTTCTGGGTATTAATTAGTCTAGATCTTATCGACTCAAATTTTTTGAAAACTTAATTAGTTGTTATTTCCGGTATAATATACTTGTCCAATACATATCCTTTCGTTATCTGCATTTCTTCCTGGTGTAACAATTTTAATGGCCTGTAGTGTATTTTAAATATAAAGATGTTAGAAAACACAAGGTCATGTTAAATGTCTCTTAAATTTTGTTATTTTTTATACTTCGATTTTAGAAGGATAGATATTTTAAATATATATTTTAGAACTCAAAGTCATATCAATATGTTCCATGAATTTTAGTCCATTATAAATTATTTTAAAGTAGTATAAAAATCAGATGAAATACTTTAGACAAAATTTTGAGCGGAATGACCTATTGTATCGGGTTAATTACGTATTTTGGCAATAATATCAATGAGTTAAGCAAATATTTAGAAATTTCTGCTTAAGCTTTCTCTGTTAGATTTTAAGCATTAGATTATTGTGCATCATCAGAAAATTGAAACATTTTTTCAGTCAACTAGGGGTGGTTTGGGAAATTTCAAGATTTTTTCATTTTGAGTAATTTAATCTTTAATCCACACAAACACACACAGCAGAGGCTTTCACAAAGAGCACCGACCAAGTGAAGAGGTACAGCGTGTGAGGACACGATGAAGTTCACATTGTAAAATTCAATGACAGAAGTGCAGTGAGACGTTATCCGATTTCTGAAAACGGAAAATGAAAAACCGGTTGCTGTTTTTCGCCACGGAGGGTGGGGTTCTGCTCCATGATCATGAGTTTCCACTCATCTCTAGGGTGACTTACGTGGATCTGACCAAGTTCAAGTGGAAACATCATGGCCATCCACCCTACAATACGGACATGTAACCCTGCGATTTCCATGTGTATAGTTCCTTGAAAAAACATCTGAAAGTGAAGCGTTTTCAATTTGAAGAACTCAGGGATGCTAGGTCATGTCACGGTCACAGGAATTCTGAGGACAAGAAAACCTTCGGCTCGTTAGTCAATGAGATCGTTGTGTTCAAGAATATATTTTCTGTTAAACACCCGTTGTATATAGGTTTATGATAAAAAATCAAAATGAATTTTTTACTATTAATAACTTGCATAAATAGTTCACAATAAAAAAAAAATTGATTGAATGGCTATTTCGAGAGAGGAGGGGTAGTTTGTGTTTAATTTTCTTTTCATATCTCAATAAATTAGTTCATAAAATCAAACTATTTTTTTTTGAATTCCTACTATTAGCTCGCACTTTCTTTATATTTATTTCGTTCAAATTTTCAATCGTTAATAAAATGCATTTTAAAGCACTCAATTGAGCTGAAATTTTATACACACGCTTATTTTGGATGGCAATACAGTAATTTAACTATAATTAATAAAAATTAATTGATTAGAACTAATTATTCAAAGAATTACAAATACAGCCACGTTGGTATCATTTTTGGCGACTTGTGTCAAAACTTAAAAGATAGTTTTCTCATATTTTAAAGCTCTCGTTTAAGCTGAAATTTTCTATACTTTATTGTTTTGGGTAACAATACGATAATTTAATTATAATTAATTAAAATCAATTGACTGAAATTAATTATTTAAAGAATTACAGATACAGCCACGTTGGCTTCATTTTTAGCGACTTGGGTTAAAACTTTGAATTTTTTTCTTTTTTTTTCTTTCTTTTGCTCACGTTTTAAAGCTGAACGGTTGAACTGAAATTTTATATATACGATTGTTTTGGATAACAACAAAATACTTTAATGATAATTAATAAAAATTAATTGCCGCTTTAAGGGTCCCGTAGACAGAAATTCCAACTCTAAAACGATGAAAGCGCCCTCTTCTGGGAGGGGGGAATGGGCGTTCCTAAAAGAAAGGCCAAGTACTCATGAGTACTGGTCTTAATGATCGGAGGTAAATAGTTCCTTCATAAAAGATAAATTATATGCCTTTTTTTCTTAATTTTCAATATTTTCTTGACTTTGGAATAAACATTTTTTTAAGCTATTATTTTTCCAAATTTGCATTTACTTGATCCCATTTCCTGATGATTATGTTCTGACAGCTGTCATGATGAAAGAAAATGACGTCACAGAATCATACAAGCCTCTTCTACAACAGTTGAGAGAGGGATTCTAAGTGCAAAGGGAGCTCGAGACAGGACCCCCCCCCTCTCTTTCGCCTTCTATTTTTGTTCTTGGAGGGTCCAGTTTACAACCAACTGAAGACTATTTATATGACAACTGACCCCTATTTTACTGCCCACCCCATGGCAGTTTTCAATTACATGAAAACTGTGCCCGACATTCTAGTTGAACAAAGAAACTGCTTTTTTCCCGCTGTTTCGTTTCTGTTTTGAGGAACATCAGTTTTTTATTTGAATTTTATAAAAATATAAGTTTTAGTTAAGGCAAAAACCTTTATATATATATATATATTTCTATACATTCAAAACAATTTTCTGTGATATTCTTCAATACTAAATTGCATCAAAATCCTTTTTTAAACAGTTTAATGACAAGAGAAATTTATAAAATTAATGGAATGAATAGAGTGTAATGTGATTTAAATTATTCTCTTTCCTGAAATATTTCAGGTCAGTTCTTTATTTCCGATTCAGTTCAATAATTTTATTTAAAAACGGTTTAAGACATGTAACAAAAAAAAATCTTATGTAAATTTAATAAAGTACAGTGGCGTAACTACCAATGGGTTAGGTAATGCCGTGCACAGGGGCCCTTGAGCTCAGGGGACCCTCACGCCTTGACCACCAAGCAAGTCGAGCTTGCGATAATTTCTCCCATAATTGAGGTATAAATATAAAGATTGTTACATAGCTGTAATCATGGCAACTCCGTTGAAAGTAATTTCAAACTTGTAAGGAATTCCCCTAAATTCTTTCCTTTGTTTGTGTATAGTGTTGCGAATTTTACTTATTAAAAAGTTTATATTATTTTTCAATTTTTTCATTTTTCTAATCTTTACTTGAAAATAAACATCAAGTTCCATGAAATGTCTTACCATACATCTAAAACTACACAGGAAGCTATTTCTTCTTTGTCATTTTATTTTTTATAACAATATGATTCATAATAAGCTATTAACTATGATTATCTATCTGCTATCTGCAACAGACTCATGAAATTTTGTCCACCCTCATCTGTTTTTTCGTGTGTTTTATTTTAAATAATTATAATAATTTTGTATTATATTTTCTTGTTTGTGCATATTCCTTTTATCATTTCCTGTCTATCACATGTCAAATCGAACCTGGGCAATCACTAAATTCACAAGAAAACTCATATGCATACATGTAAGTAGTTTGTAGCTTTGCTTTCCTATGTTCTACAGAGCTTGACACAGGGCTGATGTGAACCAGCTTTGTGTGTGTGTATATATATATAAATATATATATATATATATATATATTATATATAAAATACTCGAATATATTTTTTAATTAATAAAACTCCACCAATATTCTCTCTTTTTTTTGCACCAAGACCTTTGGATACCTAGCTACTCCACTGATAAAGTATATTGAGTATTGGTTTTGGGACCCACACAATTTTTTGGAAGAACAGTTTTAGTGTTGGAATTTCTAATATAAATACAGTTACAAAAAAAAAAAAAGGAACGAGTCTTACAGTAGTCGCATATGATGTGTAACATGACATGTTATCCTGGTAAATACGCAATAGTAAGATAAATCCTGGAAAAAAATTAATCGGGTATGATTGGAAAAAATTTTCTATCAAATAATTTTATCTTTAATGAAAATTTTATTTAATTAACACAAAGAGTCATGTAATTTTTTAGCAAAAATAAATATTCTTGTTCAATTTGGGGAAGACACACACAGAATAGACTTATGATGACTAAAATCTGACACATATACTTGAGATTTTAAAGTATTTAATAACCTTTGAAAAACAACGTCAATAACATTACCACTGTTAGCTGTCGATATATTTTCGGTTTGTGTTCATTTCGAGCTTGAGCTCATCATTCAAAAAAGCTATGAGCGGACAATCGTAAAGTTACCTGACTGACAAACAGATTTGGTAAAACAGTAATTGGTTCGGCCGTTTGTTTCTGAGAGATTTGTGTTCGTTGCAAAAAAAAAAAAAAAAAAAAAAAACCTGCTGCGTGGAGTTGAATTTTGTGCAATTCTTTTCGGCTGTACTCCTTTAGTTTTTTAATTTTTTTTTCTCACGTTTCTTTTGTCGAAAATCTCGCATACATTCTGCTTTGGATTTACTCGTCTCGGTAAATCACAAAATCGTTTTAAAGTTATTGTATTCCAGATTTTAATTTCAATTAACTTTTTTCACTAATCATACTAAATATTTTTCTTATTTATCACACTAATGTTATATTTTTAATATCACAAACAGAAACCAGCAATAATATTTTTAAAAAAAATAAAAAAAAATTTAAATCAGCTTTTGAAACCGTGGAGGATTATATACCATAATGACTAAAGACGCGAGATTCCCCCAAGTTCAAAAAAGGTCATGAAGAATACAAAGAAACTGTAAACTCAAGTGTCATTCTGGCTATCCGATCTTGGCTTAGAAGAGGGATGGCCAACTCAAATGACCTTGCGGGCCACTTCGGAAAAACATTATAATCCTGCGGGCTGCAAACAAAAATTATATATCTTATAATTATATAATTATATATATATATAATAAATTATATTTAGAATCCATCACAAACATTTATTGGAATGAAAATTTAAAACGGAATGAATTATTATTGATTTCCATTATTTTTCATCTATACAAGCATAGATAATTTATAATAATAATGCAAGGATCAAATATGTCTAATTCTAGCAATAGGCAGCGCGATGGAGTTACAGGAATCGAGTGTGATGCTGCGCTGCAATACCGCACACTTCTAAGAATGTATTAAAATAAAAGAAAGGTAATAAAAATAGAAACAGTTATGAAGTACATTTGTTACAAAAACACTACATTAAAAACAAAAATAGTGTACAAAATAATCATATTTTGTAATGAATCTCGAGGGCCGCAAAATTATTCAAGGCCGTGGGTTGGCCACCCTTGGCTTAGAATTACGAAGTCTGTCGCAAATAACATATATGGCTCTAGAGCAGTGGTCTTCAAACTTTTTCAAGTCAAGGAACCCTTTGAACTTGAAAGTGTTTTTGTGAACCCCTAGAACTAGAAAGTGTTTTTCGTAGAAACCCCTAGAACTAGAAAGTGTTTTCGTACAACCATTCCAATCAGAATTTCCCGGGATTTTGGGGGAAAATCTCTCTTTCTATATATAATTCCTCAGATGTCAAAACATTCAAATTGTGGAGTGAGTGAGTGAATATTAACGTCACACTGTTCAGCTACAAGAGAGCTTTTGGTAACGGACCTCGTAATTTTGAAACATGGTCAAGTGACGGGGATGACACCTGAGATAGCACCTCATCTCCTAACTACCACACCACACCAAAGGAAGGACGTTTGAGCTCTCGACAGATTTAACGTGCATCGCGCCCCTACACGGTGGGTCTTTAGTGGTGCTGGCTTGAACTTTAAAATTGTGGAACTATTTGCCTGTATTTGTACTTGCAGTGCATTTTCTTCATAGCGCATTAACTTAGAATTCATTTTGAAAAAAAAAGCAGTGATGAGTTATCTTGAATAATATATGAAACACATGTATAAATGAAAATGCAAAATGTAGATACTGCTTTCCAGACAGAAATTTAAAAAAAAAATTCTGCAATGTTATTTCTAAGTTGAATTTTCAGTGAAGGAAATAAAAACGGAATAAAAACATCAGTAGCAATAGTAAATAAATTAATTGAAATTTATATGTTTTAAGAAACTATTAATGTTACTAAAAATATTCTTAAAATTATGGAAAACTTTCTGATTTATTTTAAATCAATGGTATTTCATCTTCGGAATATTTGAATCTTATTTAAAATGCGATGATCAATAAATCCATTTAGTATGTGGAAACTTTCACAATATTTGAAATGAACAGCGGAACAAGAATTTAGAAAAAGAAATACACACTTTTCTTTCCAATTCCTGAAATTCTGTCCTATATTCTTTTTTCGTTTAGCCGAAAGAAATAATCTTTTTTTGAAGCTGCGACGATGATCCATTTTATTTAATAACTGAAATAAACTGTGCAAAATAAGTTTTAAAACAGCTGATATTCAAATAACTTTAACTTGGAAAAAAACACAGGAATTTCAATTTTGGAGATATGTAAGAAAAGAATGCGAAATCTGATTCACTTTATCCTGACGATTCAAATGCATTTAATAAATATTAATTGTTCATTTTAATTATTAATAAAATATAACTTATTTAGTATATATAAATAATTTTAAGAAAGGTGGAATAAAAAACAGAGGATAGCTTTTTGTACAAAACGTATTTGTAGTTATTTTCAAGCACAGACTCAAACTTTCCTAAGAATGATGTAATTGTAAATAGTATCTTGAATGCCTATAGATTCTTAGAAAACAAGACCCATTTTGGGGGGGGGGGACATCTCTGTTACACAATCCACCGAAGAGTCATAAATTACCCCCTTTCACCAAGGGAACGCAGGGAAAATTTCATGTATCCTTCCGCAAGAAGGCGGAGTTACAAGTTTACTTTCCCCTCATTCCAAATATGCAATGCTGACTTATTTAATTACTCGCAAATAAATTAGTTTAAAAATTTTAAAGTATATGCGTTTGAAAGAGCATAAAAAATAATGGATTTCCGCTGAAAAACTTTTTTTATCCGATAATTGAAAATATTTTTATGATCGTTTCAACGCACTAAATGTAAATTTTCAAGCTTTTAATAAATATTTAAAAATATTTAGAATTTTTTTTAAAAAATCGAAATCAAGAGAAACATTAATTTTTTTTTTATCTTTAGGATGCATTTTGTTTCATACAGTTAAAAGCAATACCTTAGACGTAAATTGAATTATAAGAAACTCCATAGGATTAACATTACACTCGGGTTTTCGTGGTGGCGTGTCACCGGGAGCCTTAAGT